>JACEGR010004831.1:0-81610 GCA_014170235.1 Listronotus bonariensis | reverse complement strand
TGCGCTTTGGTGAATCGTTTTGTCAGTCATACGCTTGTGAAGCTTATTTTTATTATTTTGCAATCTATTTGTTATTTAAGTTTAATAGTTCTTCAACAACCATAGTAAGAACATATGCAGCAATGTCCTTGAATAATATGAAAACATAAAAGGCTTCCGCGGTGGACCACCCCAGGCAGGTAGCAGTCGCTACATGTTTACATAATATGGGAGGCTGCAGCCATTCCTGGGCCAAAGCAATTTCGAATGTCGTATCAGACACCAAAATACAGTCACTAAACCATGTGATATGACGACTTCTCTATTGTCTCGGTCTGGCAAACACCTCTTGTTAACATTTGGTCTACTTTGCCTATTATCAGTCTGTTTACTGTGCAAAGAGTCTAAATACCGTTATTAAAAGAGCCAGGCTCGATGCAAACCAGATCGCTTTGTCAAATATTTGCTTGTAGCACTGCCTACCAGGTACTTCCGAGTAGACAGATACATCTTTATACTTACAAGGTTTCCATTTTAAAAATTAATATGTTTGTCCCACACTGCATATCAAAGATGATTCTGGGATTTGACATATGGATTCCCAATGAACAGTGTGTTTTTTGTTTTTATACGTGTATCAAAGTTGGGAAGATGTACTTCAAATATGCTTCTAAGAATGTATCTATAATTATTTTCAGATTTGGACGGTCATACTGAAATCCAGACAGGTCAGTCTGTTATTTAAAAGATTTTTTGCGGTATTATCATCTGTAAGTACAGCTTTCCATTTTAAGAATCATATTATTGTCGTACCGTGATGTCATATGAGATGGTAATCGCGGGATTACCGATTATAATACGTTTAGCAAATGTTTTATGCTTTTAGTTTGTTTTGTACACAAAAATAATAGAAAATTGTCATATATGTAATAGGTCTTCAAAAAGCATTTGTAATACTCTATAATATTTTTCCAGTAAATATTCTGTTTTTGAAACACGGGGAAATTAGGCTCTTGACTGTAACACTTCAATCTCATACCAGTTGCACATAAAAATATATAAAGGTGACATACGTACGATTTATTGGTTTTTAAATATCCTTTTTCGCATCTTTCATCATATTAATTGTTCTTGAGTTTTTTTAATCACCTTTCGATACTTTGAATAACTGCAGCAGATTTTTTGCACAGACGTTATAATAAGACAATTAAATTTCCCACGTCTTACGCTCTTTCTTAAACATTCATTTAACATCAGCGGCGAAGATTGTAGAGGGTCTGGGGAGCCACTGGGAGTTGTAAGGCTACAAACGATGAAAAGAGGGAGAGGCCCATTTTTGTGGCTTTGTTAGTTAAAAGTAACAGAACCCTTTCGTTTCTCAGTTCTTAGCCTTTAATTTTACCAGCCTCGCTGCTCCGCTACGCCACTGATCGCGCCGCATTTAGCTTGTTAGTTAAAAAACACCATTTTGGCTCAAAACTTTTTCTTGACGTAAAACTGCTTATATTTTTGCTAGCGTGCTGGAGTCATTTTTGTCTAACCAGAACTGTCTATTTCTGTTTCATCTCATGAAAGTTTTGAAGGCTCAAGATAGTAAGCGCTTGAAAGTTTTAGGCCGAGAAAGTGAGGAAAAAGAAAAATAAAATCTTGGTGCCTTTAAATAATAAACTTCCAATTTGAAGAGCCACGTTTTTTATTGCTGTTCTTCATAGTTGTAAATTTCACGCATTGAAAGACACTTGCCTCCATGATCACCTTCGACAGCTCCTAAATCACAAACGCCCAAAATGCCCATGCTCAATACATTTATGTAGCCAGATAAAGGATGCGGGCATTAGCCACTCTGCTCCTCAGACTGCTCCCTTGATTCAGTGACATTACTCTGATTTCACACATAAAAGTTATTCCTTATTCAGTAAGATAAAAGAATGAAGACGAATCCCACGTAAATAATTGTCTGATAGAGAGATAGTTAATGGAGGCCTTTCGTTCGTTCTCGCAGTGGTCCAGAGATGCTACATATATTCAGCCAAACTTCAAATTATATAACCGTGTTATTTTTGTTCTTGATTAGGTACTTGTTTTCGTTTTCTATTAATATAAATATTGTTTAAGTTCACTACAATTCCAATTAAAAATGTAATTTCTATTTGGTTTATAAAGATTTTTCTAACAGATAACCATGCCATATCGTTCTAATATATACACGCATCACACGTCAATACTCAGAGTTCACTCAAATAAAATCGATGAAACACAATACAGAAATGTAAATAAACTAACAAATACATTGAGCAATAAACACAAATATCGAAGGTGCGATACAGGCATAAAATAAATGTTGAAAATATTGACTACGGTATTTTCTTTCTGGCTCGACGTGAGCAGTGCGACATTAAAAGCGTTACATGCAGAAATTGTAACACCCCAAACCAGGGCAAAAGCGATGATTGCCCATCTACAGCTCGCCGCTTATTTACTGAAAGACATATTTGTTGAACTTGCAATGTCCGCAGAGATAAATAGAATCAAAGTCTGCCCCATTGCCGTTTCGACTTACTCTTAACAGCTCGTTAATAAGATGTATTTTTAAAATTGTTCCTTTGTTGTCTTATGTGAAATTACCTTACAGTAAAAGAGCGGGGGCCGAAGGGGAAACTTACCATTCACTTTAGAAAAAGTTCCTCATAAAAGTTTCAGCATATCAAAACCTAAAATATAACATGGGGATATCAAATTATCAGTTGGTCTATTTAGTATTAAAATTAATTTTTACAAGAGTAAATGCCTGCCTGCAAATAGTTGAGATAAGCCATTAAATTGCACTACTTCTAAATACGTAATTTCTGTTCAATTTAAACAAAATGCTTCGTGCGAAATGAAAAAGCTTAGCATTTATTCGTTTGTCAACAATAAATTTCATGCTTGCTGGAAATGTCCTGATGACATTTATACCATGAATGTAAAAATTAACGAAAAAACCAATTTTCTTCACATATCGCAGAAAAATCGTAATATTTTTTTTGCAAATAAACAAATTGTATTACTTAAAAGTAATTTTAATTCTAACATTTATTCTTTTTACACAATTTCGATATTGTTAAAAAATACAGATCATTACCTTACAAAAATTAAATTTTAGCTAAACCTCGTAGATGACTGATACAATTTTATATTTGATGGTGGCTTTTTAGGTTTCCTTGACCATATCCCTTATCAATTAACTCATTCAAATCAATAATAAAAGTTTTTCATATGAAGTCAACTTACGACGCACTGTGTATATTAACCTGAAAATGTCAATTATCAGTTTGCGTTGACTGGAGAACCAGTTTTAGCTCCGAGGCCTAATGATGTCACGCGTACTATTCACGGTGTAAACACTTGAGTATTGTAATTCACATTTCCAGCCCAGTCGGGGGTGAATAAATAGCGATTTTCCTTGGTGTAATTGACGTCGGACTTTTTTTATCATATGGATATGCGTACTCGACGAAAGACAGAATTTCGGTACCTTAACCTGTCACTTTTTGTTGCTTCGCTTGATTTTGTTGATATTTTGACCAAATTGCGTTTGTATATTCTTTTTTCATATGGAAAGATAAAAACGAGATTAGTTCTGGTCATGTTTTTCCAGCTGTCATTTCTGGTACTAGATATTAACGTGACGTCTGATCCATCTGGTAAAGTTGGTGTAAATACTGGGGAATTAACAGTGGCCAAGTCCTAGTTTATCCATCGATCCAATTTGTCCTCGCGGTGCAAAGGTAATGAAATTCTTGTAAATAGTAAGCGCTCACTATTGCTTTCTCTTTTACTACCACCAGCCACAAGTTTCTAAGAACGTTGGCGATTCAAACATAAATGCCTCAGCAATATCACAGCTCACTCTTGGTCTTGTTGATCGCCCAGCACAACCACTTAAGACGCTGGACCTGTGGCGGAGTCACCAGCAGCCAAACAGCCGAGATCGTGTGGCCCGCTTGACGAAAAGCTGCGCTCTGCCAGGCGGCGGCTTGAGGCATGTGCCTGAAAGAGGCTTAACAGCTGATCACATAAAGATGAGTAGCTTGTGGCTCACCAAGTGAAGCTGTACGCATCGTACTGAAACAAGAAATCAAATTTCACCGTAAGTGCAATCGCACAGTATCTGAACACTCGTATAAAAACTTATATTATACCTTATTAACACGAATCAATGAGCCGGTACAACGATAAAAGATTTGTTTTCGCAGCGCCCTCGAAGTTTACAGCAAGAACGTGGAGTCGCCGGTATGAAGAATGATTTTGGGCAATTTCGCGAAAATTCCACGGCAACCTTCGACCTTTAGGTCAGCAAAAAGCATTGGCGTGCAACTTTGAATAGAAGGCTTGACCCGCATTCGTCAGCTGGCAATTCTTCATAAAAGTGCTTGGTGCATGCTTAATGCTATATTTGGTATTTTCTTTCAATAACCCGATTTGACGAAATTTACGGTGCTGATCATTTGTTCCGAAAAGACCCTTTGGCGGAAACGTTTGCTCCTGAGACCATCATCAAACCCGGAAATTTAACTAATCCCATTTTTGCCAATACTCTTCTGCCGTTCATGTGTCGCCATAGGTCGGTTTTATTGCTTTTTAATGATCGACCGCAGATGCCCAGATAAGCCTATTTTCGATGTTGATGCATTGACTGTGTTGCAGCCGGGACAAACAAATACTCAGTAATTGTCACTTCTGCATCGTGTTAACCATATACATACAACGTAAATTCACTTGTAGACAGAGATTTTAAAACTCTTAGTAATGAAACGAAATAAAATGAAAAATGTTTTAGTAACAATAATAGGGTGGTTCAACATACGACTTCTCGGTGTCTGCGGATAACATGCTTCAAAAAATACCGGAACATATTGTCGGATAAGACCGATAATATTTGCATAGGGCATTCTGGCTTAACATGACGGTCTTAGACTTACATAAAAATACTCTGGGGCCTGTTTGGTCATAATAGCGTGCTCAATTCTCTTCCGTTTCTTGCACATTTGATTTTTTATTAAAATGTGGTTGCAATTAAATTAATTTTATTTTAACACATAAACCTCAAATCCTTAAAATTTGTTACAAAGATTGAAAGTCTGCCTTTACTATGAGACTAAGATATGGAAGTATCAAAATTTACTCTTTAGAAATATAATATCTCTCTTATTTAATGGAATTCTGTGGCGAGACTCGAGACAAGATGACACATAGGTTGCCCACGAATCTGTCATTTGCTCCAAATGCCCATTTAAACAAGATATAGCGCTATTTACTGCTTTAACTAGAAAAAGGCCGTGGGCCTCAAAGATTTTGGGTTACGCCCGCCACTGTTTTTAAAATTGTGCCTGAGGTTAGTTGTTATATCGCCATTTCATCGGGCATTATTGCTGAATGGTAACATGCCTTTCTAACAGACTCTCATTATCCATGTGGGTCACTGTGTGTCAAATTTTTTTAAAGCAACTATTATGTTATCAGATGGTTTTTCCGAAAATATTCCAGGAAAAAACCATCTGATAACCTTAATAGTTGCTTTAAAAAATTTGACACAGTGATTATGGATAATGAAAGAAACGAGTTATAGGTCACAGAATGTCGTCATAACTGACTAGAGGCGTAATTAGGATTGTTTAAAAACACAAGTTTTATCATTACCACATTCAGCTGAAATAAGTGTTATTGGAAGTAGCATTATAAGCAACTAATAATTTTTTTCTGTGAATTTTAAAAATAGTGGCAGATAATACAAAATCTTTTAATTTTGTGCCTTTTCTCCAACAAATTTACATTTTGCAATATCGGCTTAGTAAATAGGCATAGCTATATCACAGCCTACTTACATTTAAATAGACATTTGGAATAAAAATATGTTAAAACGGAATTTACTTAAAAAGTATAAAAGATAGGTATAGACAACCTATACACCATTTGAAAGAGCATTTGGTTTGTCATCATGTGGTAAAAGAATACAGGGTGTTCCATTTAAAATAAGAGAGATATTGCTATTTGACTCTAAAAATTTAAATTATTTTTTGATCACCCTGTATAATCTATGATCTCGATATGACCTACGTATAATAAGGCAGACTTTTCCTAATCTTGTAACAAATTTTAAAGTTTAGGGAGTTTATATTGTTAAAATAAAATTAATTTAATTGCAACCCTGCATTTTGAAAAAAATCAAATATTACAAAAACGAATTAAATTAGACACTTGGTACTATTAACAAACTTAAATTATTTTTTATGTAGAATCTAAAACCGTCATAAAATATAGGGTGTTCCATTTAAAAATATATAGCTTTGATACGTCACACTTTTTTGAGATACCCTGTATAGACTAAAATAATTTTATACTGTGGTCTTATCCGACCTGTATATGTTCCAGTATTTACTTTTTTAAAGCTCATGATTATCCAGCTACAGACCGAGTCGAATATGGTGGGCCACCCTGTATATAGCACTTGTTGCTAATAAAACATTTTCATTTTATTTCGTTTCATTACTAAAGAGTTTTTAAAATCTCTATCTATAGAGTGAAGATTTTAAAAAATTCCCCTTGTATGTAGTATATAGTTCTTTTCACGATCTAAGAAAGTGACTTGACTCGAGATGGGATAATTACTGAAAATAATTGTTTGTTTATTTGATTCCCAGCCAACTTTACAAATTAGTACATCTTCTTTATCGAAATAGGCTTATCTGCGACCAGGTCATCTGCGGTCGATCATTAAAAAGCAATAAAACCGACCTATAAGCGACCTATGGATTGTGCAAAAGAAGGGGGAATATTGTAAAAATGGGATTAGTTTAAATTTCAAGTTTGATGATGAATATCTCAAGAACGAAACGTTTCCGCCAAAAAATTCTTTCAGATTCGTGATCAGCGCCCCAAAAACCCCCGTATACCAAATTTCGTCAAAATCGGAGTTGCCGCAGGTTTCTAGAAAAATACCAAATATAGCATTAAAAACATGCACAAAGCGCTTTTTTTACTCAGAAAATTGCCGAAATTGCCTGACGGATCGCGAGTCAAACCTTCTATTCTTAAAAAGTTGCACATAATGCACTTTTTTACTTATTTCATAAAATTCGAAGGTTGCCATCCTGTACTATGGAATTTTCGCGAAATTTCTCCAAAATCATTCTTTACTCTTCCACCATACTATAAAACGGCGACGGGAAACCTCCGATGGATTAGTATAGATTCGACTTTTGTACTGTAAACTTCGAGACATTGACAAGTGAATATTTTGTCGTTGTTGTAACCATTTACGTTCCATTGTTAATAAAGGTATAATATAAGTTTTTATACGAGGTGTTACGGAACAATACTATTAGAATTCCGATTCACTTACGAGCAAATTTGATTTCTTGTTTTATTTTGATGCGACACAGCTTCACCAGTGAACGAAAATTCACAAAAAAACCTCATCTTTACCATAAAACTCATGTCTCGTCGAATGTTAAACATCTTTAGGCATGTCTTCGGGTCGTGAGCCAGGGCGTACCTCCAAGCCGCCCCTCGCGGGCGCCGCTTTTAAGCCCCCTGTCATTAAGCTAATGAATGGGGCCACAGTCCTCGAGGAATGTTTTGTACTGAGGCGCCGACTGCCCGCTCAAATCACAGGTCAAGCGATCTTGTGGGCGGACTGACCTTTTAGGCGATCAAAACAAAGACTTAGTAAAGTGATAATTTGTGATATTATACAGGGCGTTACATGTTTGAATCGTAGCGTTCTTGGAAACTGTGAGAGATATGGTGTCGATTAAATTAAAAGAAAGTTTTAATAAGCGTTGTAGCGCTTGCACACTAGTCTTTTACAAAATTTCATTAGCCTAGTTTACACCGCGAGGACCAATTAGATCCGTGGACCAAACCTAGGACTTATTTTTGTTAGTTCACTAGTGTTTACACCAACTTAGTTTATGGATCAATTTAATTCACGTTTAATCCTAGTACCAAAATGACAGCTGAGCATATGACCAGAACCTAATCTCGTTTTTTATCTTTTAAAACTGTATCGCTTTTAAACTCCATATGAAAAAAGAATACGCAAACAGTTTGGGTTAAATATCAACAAAATATAAACAAACAACAAAATTATTAGGTTAAGACCGAAATTCAATGTCTTTTTCATCGAAATGCGCACTGTCAAAGATCAAGGCTGTCATTTTGGTCCACTAAAAAAGTCCGACGTGTTTACACCAAGGAAAATCATATTTGGTCACCCCCATTTGGGAAGGACTGAATTGGAGTAGCAAATTTTAATACTCAAGTGTTTACACCGTGAATAAAGTACGCGTGACGTCATTTAGACCTCGAACTAAAAATTTGGTTCTCCCGGTGTAAACTAGGCTATTAATTGACATTTTCAGGTTAATACACAGTGCGTCTACGTAAGTTGACTTCATATGAAAAACTTTTTTATTATTGATTTTATGAATGAGTTAGTCTTTATTAAAAGTTCTGCATGGTCCAAAACCTAAAAGCCACCATCAGATATAAAATTGTATCAGTCATCTACGAGGTTTAGCTAAAAATTTAATTTTTGCTTAAGAGTAAATGATCTGTATTTTTGCTAATATCAAAAATTGGTGTAAAGAATAAATGTTTAGAATTAAAAATTACTTTTAAATATGCAATTTTGTTTATTTACAAAAAAATATTTTTGATTTTTTTTCTGCGATATGGTGAAAATTTAGGTTTTTTCATTAGTGCACTACATTTCATGATTATAAATGTCATAGGACAGTTTCAAGTAAACTTTATAAATTTATTGTTATTAAAACAAGGATAATTCGTACTAAACTTTCTCGATTTTCGCAGAAAAAAAACATTTTTTGTTTAAATTGAACAAAATTGCATATTTAGAAGTAATTTTTAATTGTAAACATCTCAACTATTTGCGATATTAGCAAAAAACAGGTATTTTACTCTTGGGCAAAAATTACATTTTTGGCCAAACCTCGTAGATAACTGACATAATTTGATATCCCATGATTATATTTTAGGTTTTGACCATGCAGAACTTTTATAAGGAATAACTTTTTTCCTAAAATTAGTAGTAAAAAGTTTCCCATATGACGCCAGCTTACGTAGACACACTGTAAAAGGTGAATTTCACATAAGATAACAAAGAACAATTTTAAAATACATCTTATTAACGAAGCTGTTAAAGAATAAGTCAGAGACAACAATGAGACGAACTGGTCCTAACAATTTGTCCATTGTATTTATCTCTTTCTGGTTTAACGCAAGTTCCAATAAATATGTCTTTGTCTTTCATCATGGCAGGCTATCGTAGATGGAGCAATCATCGCTTTGCCCTGGTTGCCAAGTTGTTTACAATTTCTGCATGTAAACTTTAATGTCCTTTTTGGCTCACATCTAATTAAGAGAAAGAAAATATACCATGAATCGAATATTTTCAACTTGACAAACGTTGCCGCAGGCAGTCACGCCAGAAATGTTATTCGATATTTGTGTTTGATATTTTTCAATGGCCGATTTGTTTGGACAGTTTGTTTACATTTTCTGTGATTTATGTGTGTTTCGTGGTTTTTTACCTTTAATTGGACTCTGAATATTGACTTTTATTAGTGATCGCAGTGTATATATTAAATTTGTGCTTTTCAACAGATAATTTAAGGTAATATTGACATGGTTATCTGTTAGAAAAATCTTTATAAAAACCAAATAAATTACATTTTTAATTAGGTGTGTGTAATTATTGAACTAAACCCCAATATTTTATATTAATAGAAAACAAAAACAAGTACCTAACATTAAGGGCAAAAATAGCACAGTTATATAATTTGAATTTGGCGGGCAAACGATAAAGTCGACTCACGCACCATCTGCGTTTACCTTCCTTGAAGACAGACAAGAAAGGCCCATTAGCTATCTCTCTCTCGGATAATTTATTTACATTAAGTTGCTCGTCTCATTCTTGTCTCTGAATAAGTGCTTTTTAATATTAACAGAAATCAGAACAATATTACTGAATCAGGGGCGGTCATAGGGGGGCATGGGGGCCATGGCCTCCCCTTTTAATGCCACATCCTTTGTATCTGGTACATATGTAATGGCAAACATGGGCATTTTGGGCATTTAATGATTTAGGGCTGGTCCGGGGAGTGAGGGTGATCATGGAATTGAAAAGTGAGAAGTAAGGACCTTCTTTCAATGCGTGGGAGTTTTATTTGTAATTTTATAAAGAACAACAATAAAAATAGGTGAGGGGACCTTTTTTTGCTCTTCAAAAAATTGGAAAGTTTTATTTATTTCTAGGGGCGCCAAGATTTTTGTTTTTTGGCACCTCTCACACTTTTTCTCGGCCTAAGGCGCCCCCTCAGAAAGTCGATATGACCGCCCCTGTACTTAATTAGCTAAAACTTTCGCAAATTTTATAGGGTCAGAAGCAGAATAAGATTAGTAGTTCTAGTTAGACAAATAAATTAACGCTCTAACTAAAAATATAAATAGTTTTTACGTCTAAGAAAGTTTTATTTAAAAAAATGGGTGTTTTAGCTTAACAAAGTAATGCAGCGGTATCAGTGGCGTAGCTAGGGCAGCAGGGGCCTTGAGGCAAAAGTAAATTAGGGCCCCTAAAAATTTAAAGAGCAAAAAAGGGTTCTGATTACTTTTAACTTTCTTTCACTTTCCACAAGAAAAAACGGGCCTCTCCTTCATTTTTCATCACATTTTGTTTTCAGTATTTCTGTACTTAGCCCGAGGGCCCTTTTCAACTCCAAGAGGCCCCCTAACACTACCCAGCCTAGACCCATAGTAGCTACGCCACTGAGTGGTATCTAAATAGATATTTAAGAAAAATACAGCTGTTAACTAAGACTGTTAAATTTAGTAATGCTATTATGTAAATAACGTCACAACAAAAGATAACGCAGTTGTTTCCAAGGTATAGAAGGAACAGTTTAAAAATGTAAATTCGGTGCTCTTTGATAAGAAAAAAATCACAAAAAGTTTAAAGCCAATAAATCGGCATGCTTGTCTTCGCGGCCGCCTTTACTATATTTTTTTATGATATGCCGGTTGATGCAGCTGGTCATCGCACTATGGGATTGAAATTAATTTTTTTAGTCAAAATTCTGAAACTTACCAATCTAACTTAAAATGAGGTGCTTTTTACTGGAAAAATATTATAAATTATTACAAATGCTTTTTGGAAACCTAAAACCTATTATATGTTATTTTAAATTTACACCCCCTTACCATTATTATTTTTTATTGTACAAAATAAACTAAAATGTCAGCTTGTTTGGGTAATTCGGTAGTATTCTAATCAGTAATCCGATGATTATTATCTCATATGATATCCAGGGTACGACAATAAGTATGATTTTCTTAAATGGAATACCCTGAATATTATATCACCACCAAAAAATCTTTTAAAATGCTTTAAAAAAATACTACATTTGATGTGCCTGTCTCAATTAGTTTCGGAAATATGACCATCCAAATCTGAAAAATAATTATAAATTATTCTTAGAAGCGTAACAGAGATACATCTTCCCAACTTTTTTATTTTTTAACGTATAAAATAAAAAAAAACACTGTTTTGTTGGGTAGATCCTGTAGAATCCATATCTTTCATCAGAATGCTTTTATCTTTTACGATATACAGTGTAGGACAAAACATATTAATTTTTAAAATGGAAAACCTTGTAAATTATAAAAATCTTATATCTGTCCTTATACTCAGAGGTAGCAAATAGTAGGCAATTGTAAGTACAAAAACTGATAAAGAAAAAGGTAAAAAAATATTTGACAAAAGTAGCGAGACTTCGCGAGACTGCATCGGAAACACAACAATAGCTCTTATTATTTAAACTCTTTTACTTTTTTAGTAAACAAGGCTAATAATAAACTAAGTAGATTAAATGTTGTAAAATTATGTTTACTTAAAATACATTTTCAAGTTTCTTATTACCCCAATAGAAGTCGTCATATCCTTTTATAATTTTGCGTACATGTAGTTTGGAGTATCTAGTTTGAAATACACAGCATGAACCATTAAAATTTCAAAGTTGCTTTTTGGCCAAAATAATGGATTTCTATCCCATAGTGTATCGGCGCGTCGCTGTAAAGGATAGCGGCGCCTTTGTATAAATTAGTCCGATTGCAGGAAGCCTTTTTTATGTTTTTTTGTATTATTTTCAAAGGTTACCGAATTTGCGCTTTTAAAATGTTCTTACTATATCTCAGTTGTTGAGGAACTTATTGGCTTAAATATTAAATAAATTTTAAAATAATAAAAAAATATCGCTGCAAATTAGTATTTAATAAAACAGTTATTGGTCTAAAACACTTAAGCAAAAAATATGAATAGATAATGTATTTTAATTTTTATTTTTACAGTTTTTGGTGAGCAAAATAGCTATCTAAAAGCAGAATAGCTCAAAAATTTTTAATAAGATTAATTTTTTGTATTTAATTATTTACCAATTTTAAGATTCTGTACATGTTTTCTTAGTAGTAAAAGCCTTTTACAAAAGAAAGTTACAATGTACAAATCAAATTAAATCATTTGATTTCGTACACACCAATGATGATTCATCAAGGCCGCTATAAGAACAGACCCGCATTTAAACACACGTTTACAACCAATTTGAGTCGACCTAACCTCTTATTATGCGCTCAGTTTAAACTTGTGTGTGTGTTTAACTTTCCCGAAATTTGTGGGAGTTGTCCGCAAAAATTATAAATAACTTGTCTAAGGGGTTATTAGAACATTCATGGAATGCTTTATCTGATCAACGGATTTTTTCTAGATTTTCTCACACTTTAAGCTGCTGAACCTTAAAATTGTCGTATTACGCCCTTTACTAGGGACCTCTAATGCATAAGAGTAAAAATTATATTTACATATTTTTTCTTCCCTGTTAATCTAACAATTGCAATTCTGTTTGACAATTGGTTTTTAAAATTAAGCGACTTGGCAACGTTGTTAGCGCCCTTATTAGAATAATTTTAAACTAACTTAGTGCAAAATGACATTTAATAGTCAAGTTTTGCTTGCTGTTGATGCAGCTAATATTGTATTCCTCAAAACATTTTTTATAAATAATATAATATTTATAAAAATCCATAAAGAGTTAGCCTACAAATTGTGCTAAGGGGTGGAGTTCAAGAAAAAATATCCAAGAACTTACTTTTTTAGCTTTATACAAAACGGCCATTCTTCAAGCTTTCACAAATAAATGCCGGAGTCCCTCAGGGCTCGGTTCTGGCAGCAACATTGTTTCTTCTTCACATCAACGACCTTCTTTCGTCCACAACTAATTCCATTCATAGTTTCGCCGACGATAGTACCCTACACTCCAGTTTTCAGGTTCCTAAACCCATCACTAAACCTGACTTGGAAAACAAACGCAGAGCGATGCAGATATCTCTTTCGCAGGATCTTAATTTTAATATTGGATTCGGGCGCCCAAAATCTCGTCCATTTTAATGCATCCAAAACACAATCATGTTCCTTGTCGCGAAAAGAGTCATCAAATACTCATCCTCTACTTATAAGCGGCCAAGTTTTACAGAGCAAATACACCTTCGATCTTGTGGGAGTCACATTTGAAAGTAACCTTAACTGGCTTAAAAATGGCGTGGTTATAGTAAAAATAAAGTTAAAAGAAACTTTGTGGTAACCAACGATGAAGGCTCAGTTCGTTATGTTAGATTTCTACAGGAATATATTAAGCTGAGACCAAGGAATGCTCTAGATGAGCGCCTATTGTATCGTTATAAAAGAGGTAAATGTGTTAATCAAGTAATTGGAAAGCACACTATTTCAAATGTACCTAAAGAAATTGCGAAGTTTTTGAAGCTTGAAGACATCAGTAGATACACTGGTCATTCTTTTAGAAGAACGTCAACTACGTTCCTTGCCAATGCTTCGGATGTCGATATTTTGGACTTAAAAGGCATGGAGGTTGGAAGTCTTCTTCTGTTGCGGAGGGATATATTGCTGAATCCTATAGTAATAAGGTGGAAATTTCAAAGAAGATTTTACACGAAATTCCTATCAATATTTCCTCTAATGAAGTAACAGTGAAAAATATAAATATTAACGTAGTTAAAGGTGATAACGATACCCCAACAACAAATTAAAAACTGTTAATTCAAGTATTATTCCTCCAATTTCTTTTGCTAATTGCTCAAATTGCACAATTACTTTTAATGTCAATACCTAACCTTTTTTAAAATATTTTGTCATAAATTAGTTACTTTTATAAATAAATCCTAATATTTCCCACAAGCATATTTTCTTTTTTTACTCTTACTTTTTGTCCAGGCGCTGAAAATATTACTTTCGTAGCTAGCAACGCTTAGCAACCAGGTAACACGAAGGTTGTCTTTCGTTATCATTCGCGTTGCTAGGACCACAAAGTTTTCTTATTTATACAGTAGTAAAAATAGTATATTACATTACAAGGGTGGAAAATGACTTATTTCACACGAGTGGGAATATTGTTGCACGAGGCGTCAGCCGAGTGCGACAAACCCACGCGTGTAAGAAAGTGATTTTCACACAAGTAATGTACACTATTTTTCCTACGACCACAAGTTATTCACCAAAAAAACAATAAAAGTTGTTTGTCTTCACGGAAAAATAAGAAAACAATTGAAAACTTTGCATCACTAGGGTGATATATACTTTTCCTTACTGCGATATATTATACTGTTTAACAATATTTTTATATCAAAAATCACCTACCTAGTCGCTTTTTATCATTTAAGAATTAAAAAGGTCCTTATTAAAAAAATATTGCATTAAAGAATCTATTGAGTAGTCCGTTACTTTGTGACAATACATTTTTACGTAGAATGTAATAAAAACACAAATTTTACTTTGTTATTTTGTCACATATTTTATATTGCTTTTTGCGTTACTGCAGTTTCGACATACTATGTCATTTTCAAACGACTTTTTAAAAGTGAATGAATTACAAAAAGTGCATAAATTTATACCTTATACCGTAAATTTAACATCTGGTTTAACCTTTACAATTGTTAGGTCCTATCTTTATTGTTACAAGTATATTGCTATAATAAACTTTTACAGTTAGTCGAAAATATTAAATAATTGGGAATTTTTTATGTCTGTTTGCAGATTAAGAAGATTTACATTATTATTTTTATTGTGTTTATAAATTTCTATGTTCTCTAATATATCTAATTTTTTACTTTTTTGTTCTAAGTGTAAAATTTTTATACTATCTATATTAGGGAAAGAATGACCAGAGTCTAGAAAATGGTTTGAAAAATTTGAATTTCTTTTGCCTAATCTAAATGATGCGTAGTGTTCTTTAAATCTTTTTTCGAAGCTTCGGCCTGTTTGTCCTATGTAGCAACTATTGCACTCTGAACATTCTAGCTTATAAACTCCAGATTTTTTATGTTTATTAATCTTGTCTTTTACGTTAAAAAGGTGGTTGGATAATTTTTGTGATGGTTTAAATGCTATTTTCATATTATTTTTACTTAAAATATTTGCTATTTTGTCAGATATAGGTCCAAAATATGTAAGGGTTGTGTATTTTTTGTCCGAGTTGATGCTTTTATTTTTGGGTATATTTTACTTTATGGTATTTAATTTCTGTTTTTTGTTAATTATGTTATTAATGTGTTTAATTTTGTAGCCGTTATTTATGGCAATCGATCTGATGGTATTTAGTTCTTTGTTTAATTTGTCTTTCATTTGATGTCACAAATATGTTTCCGAATATCCCAAACCAAGATTGTATAGATATTATAGATGAAATGCTTTTCGAAAAAAGATATTAACATAGTAAAACATCAAGAAATTTTAGAATTACTTAAACTCTGCATTACCGGTAGTTACTTTCAGTTTAATAACAAATTTATAAACAAAAATGATGGTCTAGCAATAAGATCACCCCCTTAGCCCGTTACTTGCTGAAATATTTATGTCAAAACTTGAAGAAAATTTCTTTAAATACACCTTTTTGCTAAACACATACATTTTTGGTATAGATACGTGGATGATATCCTTGTTTGCTTTACCGGAACTGATGAAGAGTTACAACTTACATTAAACCACCTAAATTCCATTCATCCAAAAATAAAATTTACAGTAGAAAAAGAAGAAAATAACTGTATCAATTTCTTAGATATAAGCATAACAAAATTTGATAATAAATTGAAATTTGATATTTATAGAAAACCCACATTTTCAGATACAACCATTCCTAGTAATTCTAATCACCCAAATAGCCACAAATTTTCAGCATATAGATCTATGGTTCACCGAGCCTTTGCCATCCCACTAGAACAAGACAAATTAAACAAAGAACTAAATACCATCAGATCGATTGCCATAAATAACGGCTACAAAATTAAACACATTAATAACCTAATTAACAAAAAACAGAAATTAAATACCATAAGTAAAATATACCCAAAAATAAAAGCATCCAACTCGGACAAAAAATACACAACCCTTACATATTTTGGACCTATATCTGACAAAATAGCAAATATTTTAAGTAAAAATAATATGAAAATAGCATTTAAACCATCACAAAAATTATCCAACCACCTTTTTAACGTAAAAGACAAGATTAATAAACATAAAAATCTGGAGTTTATAAGCTAGAATGTTCAGAGTGCAATAGTTGCTACATAGGACAAACAGGCCGAAGCTTCGAAAAAAGATTTAAAGAACACTACGCATCATTTAGATTAGGCAAAAGAAATTCAAATTTTTCAAACCATTTTCTAGACTCTGGTCATTCTTTCCCTAATATAGATAGTATAAAAATTTTACACTTAGAACAAAAAAGTAAAAAATTAGATATATTAGAGAACATAGAAATTTATAAACACAATAAAAATAATAATGTAAATCTTCTTAATCTGCAAACAGACATAAAAATTCCCAATTATTTAATATTTTCGACTAACTGTAAAAGTTTATTATAGCAATATACTTGTAACAATAAAGATAGGACCTAACAATTGTAAAGGTTAAACCAGATGTTAAATTTACGGTATAAGGTATAAATTTATGCACTTTTTGTAATTCATTCACTTTTAAAAAGTCGTTTGAAAATGACATAGTATGTCGAAACTGCAGTAACGCAAAAAGCAATATAAAATATGTGACAAAATAACAAAGTAAAATTTGTGTTTTTATTACATTCTACGTTAATATTGCATTGCTTTTTCAATGTAGATCTCAATAACAGCCTGATAACTCCAAATTTATTTTAAATAACAATGACAGCGATGACAGCTTTATATTAAACTCTTGCAACACTAGTGTTGTAAAGTACTATGCAACACTAGTGTGATATAAGGCATTTTATTTTTATGCATGAAAACAGTGTGCTATTTACTTTTTCTCATGTGGTCGTAGGAAAAATATATATTTTTTCGAAACTTGTGATTTGACGATAACATTTAATTAAAATTAAAAAATAAAAACTCTGATTTTTTTTGGGGAAAGGGAGTGGGGTTAACAAAAAATCAACTTCTTTCGCAAATTCCAAAATAAAAATTTCCTTTCCCACTTCTTCTTGAGGCCCGTAGTTTTTAAAACGTGTTTTAATTTTAATCACTTAAAAAGATTGCTAAACAAGTATAGAAGAAACAGTTTAAAAATGTAAATTCGGTGCTCTTTGATAAGAAAAAAATCACAAAGAAGTTTAAAGCAAATAAATCGGCATGCTTGTCTCGCGGCCGCGAAACTCCGCGAGACTGCATCGGAAACACAACAATAGCTCTTATTATTTAAACTCTTTTACTTTTTTAGTAAACAAGGCTAATAATAAACCAAGTAGAATAAATGTTGTATATTTATGTTTAATTAAAATACATTTTCAAGTTTCTTATTACCCCAATAGAAATCGTCATATCCTTTTATAATTTTTCGTACATGTAGTTTGAAGTATCTACTTTGAGATACACAGCATGAGCCATTAAAATTTGGTTTTTGGCCAAAATAATAGATTTCTGTCCCATAGTGTATCGGCGCGTCGCTGTAAAAGATAGCGACGCCTTTGTATAAAATAGTCCGATTGCAGGCGGCCTTTTTTATGTTTTTTTGTATTATTTTTAAAGGGTACCGAATTTGCGCTTTTAAAATGTTCTTACTATATAGTCGTTGGAATAAAATAAGAAAAATCATCAAAAATTATCAAGTCCACGTTGATTCCAACATTTTATTATATCCTTTGTCGACGCCTTTTTTGCGCTGATAGTAGGACAAAGCTGAGCGGTATGATAAAGGTTATTTTTTTTATAAAAACGAGTGGCGGTATTTTGTTTATGTTTTTATGATTTTTCTCATTAAATTTCTACGACCTTAAGTGTTGTTTCCGGTCCTGAATGATATAACACCAATAAATTCATCGTATAGCTTCACAGATTTATAGTACTTTGATTGATTATTCAAATTGTTCTCGACAAGCCGTTTTCATCGTTAAAACCAAAACGGCATCGACAACGGCATCAGCACGAACCCCACAAGCTTTGGGGCCCGGGGCGCAAATCGATGCGATCCGCTCCGAAGGGGGTCGTGTTCGCAGCAGGGCTCACCGTGGGGCTCCGACATGTTGTGGCTTCCGCGGAATGCAAAACTTCGTGGGATTATAAATATGTTTTGCCACAAAAATTATGAATATGGGAAAGTGGGAGGCTTCATACAGTTTTTATATTTTGCTTTGTGGAATGTCGTGTTTTAGGTATATCTCTTTTAATTTATGATACACTAGTAGCTTAACTATTTTATATTGTAGCAGAACCTTAATATTATTGAAAATCCATGCGACTTTAACAAAACAAAGCAAAATATATGAATGTACCCCATAAGAGGGGTACATTCATACAACTGAAGGGGCACATTTAACATCACTATTAATTCGTCATAATTATTGTTTATTATTGTTTTATGCCATACTTTATAAAAAAACATAAATACATTTTTTAACATACAAAACAAATAGTAAAATTCAAAATTAAACAGGTTTTATCCAAATCTGTTAATGCCTATTTAAACATCGCAATAGTTTCGTAATATTAACATAAGTAACGAATAGTGAACAGTGTGTCATTAAACGGTCTTTACGTTACATGTATGGTTATCTACCAAAGACACTTAATAACATTTTTTGTTTTAGTCACTTATATTTATTAAAAGTAACAATCTCAAAATGTAAAAAAAATATTGCTTATACATTATTAATTATATCAAATAAACAAACTCTAGTTAACACAAAGATACCTTAACTTACAAAACCTAAAATTAATATGCCTATGTTATTAACACATTATGACCTAAGATCTATGGTAATATCATCACTATGTCTGATAAATTAACTGATCCTTGACATCCAAAGACACAAAGTTCATAAAGCAACCTGTTTTTTTTTCCGTAAAAATGAAACTTAAACTACTTTATATAATATTTACAACTATAATCGTCGGTGTAACAAAAAATAGTAGTTAATAAAATATTCATAAAGGGCCAGGGGTACAATTATACAGTATGAATGTGCCCCATATACTTGTGTATGAATCTGCCCCATCACATACTAATTAATAAAAAAATTTGAAATAGAAAACCCGTATTTATCTATATTAATTTACACATTAAATTAGTGCCTTTGTATTATAATAATTAGGATTAAATAGCAATAACTAATCCAAAAATAGTAACTGGCCATAAAATATGTCCAAAGTTGCGTTATGAAATTACTTACGCGAGGCAAAAACACGTTCCGTGTTGTGCACTCGATCTTACCGCATCGAAAATTTTGAAACTTCACTAGTCTGTAAACACACATAAAAACTGTGCACATTCACTTACATTACTATTTTACTTCGTGCCTAACTTCAGATAAACTCAATGTATGTAGGTGCCCCTTGTATGAACCCACCCCACTTTCCCCTACTTCAAATTTGAATACTCTATTAATACCCTTCTTTATTAAATATATAGGGTAACCCAATTGTCCGAGGACGTCTCATATTTATGTTTTAAACGAGATATAAGTTAATTATATTAAAACATATAGGTATGGCCATTTGAATTAAAGCATTTTTATATTAAAGCTTATGAAAAAATCAAGCATATGCGAATTTTTGTGGGGAGTGTACAGGGTGCTCCTTAAACACATGCTAATATTTAAGTGGGTGATTCTTGGACTCATTGGAAGAAAAAAACTTTATATGGACATATGCCCTAAACGTCTTAACTTTTAAAATACAGGGTGGTAAAATTTTTGAAAAACCCAAAAATCAAAAACACTTATTTTAGTAAAAACTGTTATACTGGATATAAACCTTATTTAAATAAGTATTTAATATTTTTATTACGTAATTGCTAATAAAAAATAATAAAACTTAATTTTTAAATCCCGCAATGCTTCTTTTATGGTCTAAAATTATGCAATTAAGTGATTTTTTTCTCCTAAACTAAACAAGCTTATATACTGCTTGCCAAGTATATAGAAAGCACGTCAGTAGCGTACCATTTTTTTGTTAGAAATATTTTTTCAGGTGCCTCTTAAGACTCCACTGGATCTATTAAATGTAATTAAGTTAGTGATAAATTACCCCCTTAATGTCATTAATAATATTGCCAAATTGAAACAAAATTGGGCAAGGAATAGTTGGGATATTTTAAAAAATATATATATATATATTTTTTTAAATTTTAACACTCTGCATCCTAAAAGCTAAGACGTTTAGGACATATGTCAATGAAAAGTTTCTTTTTTTTATCTTTGGACAATCCACTAAGGCTGAGAGCCTACATACTGACGTACCGTGGTGTCTTAAGCAGGGTAAGAGGAAGTTTGTTAACACGGGACTTAAAAACTTGAAGATTTGGGGGGAAGGAAAGACCTCCGCTGGCAGTAGGTTCCACAGTCTAGAAACTCTAGGGATAAAAGGACGAACGAAATGGGAAGTTCGGGGCCTGTCCAATTGAACCGTATAGGGATGCATACGCGCGGCACCACGAGTTTCTCTGTTGGGAGCTGCAAGAGGGGGAACTATACTGGATAATTCGTCGGAGCAAAAGCCGTAAAAGTATCTATAGAAGAGCGATAGATCTCCCACAGCTCGAGGATAGGCAAGAGAAGGAAGTCTTTGAGTAAGTAAAGGATCATTAATAAGACGAACAGCCCTTCTTTGAATGGCATCAAGAATGCTGAGGGTTGTAGGGGATGCCATTCCCCAGACATGAGAACAATATTCCAGAGAGGGTCGAATTTGGGACACATACAAAAAGTATAAATTGGAAGGAGAAAATTACTTTTTGGCTCGAAAAAGAAATCCAAGCTTTTTTGAAGCCGCGGTGGCTATAGATACAATGTGTTTGTGCCAGTTAAGGTTATTCTTAAATGTGACGCCCACAAGGTTAAATGTGTCCCCGCTCTGTAAAACCTGGCAACTCATAAGTAAAGGATGAGTGTTTGATGATTTTTTCGCGACAAGGAACATGATTGTGTTTTGGATGCATTAAATTGAACAAGATTTTTGGCTCCCCAATCCAATATCAAATTGAGATCCTGTGAAAGAGATATCTGCATCGCCCTGCGCTTGCTTTCCAAGTCGGGTTGAGAGATTAGTTTGGGAACATGAAAAGTGGAGTGAAGGGTACTATTGTCAGCATAACTATGAATGGGATTGGTTGTGGAAGAAAGAAGGTCTTTGATGTGAAGAAGAAACAACGTTGGTGCTAGTACTGAACCCTGAGGCACTCCAGCATTAATTTCGTGAAAGCTTGAAGAGTGGCCATCAACTATGACATATGATATACGTGGATTAGAAAGATAACTGGAGAGCCAAGAGCAGAGTTTAGTTGAAAGACTGTAGGAGGGAAGTTTATTAAGAAGTGCGTCATGCCAGACTTGGTCGAAAGCTTTAGATATCAAATGAGTCCAAGAATCACCCCTTTTAAATCATAGCGTGTCCTTAAGGAACACCCTATGTAAATAAAATAGATACTCTTTCATACATTATAATGATAGGGGAGCCCAAGAGGGGATTTCGCGATTTACTACAGCGCGGCAGATTAATATACCAAAGGATAGCTTGTACCCGGTTAAGTACGTTCACCAAATATGAGCTCCGTATACAGGGCCGATCATAAAAACAAAAATATATCCATCAGAAATTGTCGAGCGCGTCAGATGAAGATAAAGTGAGTTAATCACATGCTAAACAGTGTATATTCCACTAATCTGACAATTTGAGAGTGACGTAAAGGAAACAGATAACTACAAAAAAAAGTTAGATTAGCATATTTGATACTACCCCAACGATTTCCTTAAGCCGAAAGAGGAATAGTATTTTCTTGACATATCTAAAAGTCTATTTTTTTATCTTTGGACAAACCACGAAGGCTAAAAGCCTAAATACTAACGTACCGTGGGTGTCTTAAGCGAGGTAAGAGGGAGTTTGTTGACACGGGACTTAAATACTTAAAGATTTGGGGGAAGGAAAAACCTCCGCGGGCAGCAGGTTCCACATTCTAGAAACTCTAGGGATAAAAGAACGAACAAAGTGAGAAGTTCGGGGCCTGTCCAGTTGGACCGTATAGGGATTCATACACGCGGAACCACGAGTTTCTCTGTGGGGAACCGTGAGTGGAGGAACTATACTGGACAATTCTTCAGAGCAGAAGCCATGGAAGTACCTATAGAAAAGCGATAGATCCCCCACAGCCCGACGATGTGCAAGAGATGGAAGCCTTTCTGTAAGTGAAGAATCATAAATGAGACAAATAGCTCTTCTTTGAATACAATCCAGAATGCTTAGGGTTGTGGGGGAGGCCATGCCCCAGATATGAGAACAATATTCCAAGGGAGGTCGGATTTGGGACACTTATAAAGTGTATAAATTAGAAGCGGATCCGCGCCGTCTATAACCGCTTTCACCACTAATGAAAATATATACAGGGTGTTCGGTTATATTTTGAACGGGGTCTACACGCTTTATTGTTTAAGATGAAAAATATTTTGAATACAAGTGTTTCATATGAACCTCCACGATTTGTTAAAAAAATAAACAAATGACAATCGCTAAGTAAACAAATGAGCATCGACTTAGTTATTTTAAATGGAACACCGTGTATATTTTAAGATCATTGAAATGCGTATATTTTCCTGTTCTTTAAAATATACACTTTGTCAATGTTCGGACCACAAGTTATCGCAGAAAATGACTATGAATCTTGAAAAAATTAGCCGCTCTGATTCATAGACAATTTAACATGGGCGGCTTTGGTTTCATTTGTTTCTCTAAATATGGCCTTTCTGTTATTTGTTTTGATTGAAATGTTAAAATTAAGACATTGTCTAAAATAATAAATATTTTAATGTAAGAAAAATGAAGCTAAAGGGTTTTTTGTCATTTAAATGAGAGGATTATCTCAGTTAATTATTAAAACAATTGATTTATTTATTGTTAATAAAGTGTAATAGAACTACTTTCAGTTGTTAAAGTAAAAAAATAATGACAAAAAACATAAAGCTCTATTTTTTTACATTAAAATATTTATTATTTTAGACAATTTCCTAATTTTAACCAAAACAAATAACAGAAAACCATCATTTAGAGAAACAAATAAAACCAAAGCCTGCCATGTTAAATTGTCTATGAATCAGAGCTGCTAATTTTTCCAGGATTCAGACTCATTTTCTGCGATAACTAGTTGTCCAAACATAGACAAAGTATATATTTTTGAAAACAGAAAAATATACCCTTTCCAATAAACCTAAAATATACATGGTGTTCCATTTTAAATAACAAAGTATATGCTCATTTGTTTACTTTGCGATTGTCATTTGTTTATTTTTTAGAAAATCCTGGCGGTTCTTATAAAACTGCTTAATACTTCTGCAACGTAGTATCTCATTATGCACCCTGTACTCTAGGAATTAACAATAAAAACACCATATCGATTTATCAGTGACAATTTAGCTCATTAATTTATAATGTCATTGCCAAAACTGAACAATTTTATACGGGAATTTCAAAAAGAATCCTCGCATTTCATTTTAGTTTACAGCTAATTCCAACACATGCACTCACAGTTACGCAAGACAATAAAACAAATTTTTCTACATTTAGAAATCAATTTATGAGGAAAATATTAGGATTTAATCAAAAGCTCAAATATTACTCCATTAACTGCCAGACAATAACCCAAACGATTATAAAACTCATTTCTTACGTTGGCCAGTTGGGACATCCATATTCTGGCACATTCAGCGGAAATAGCATTCCTTAGCTGGACTAAATTTTCATATTTTTTATTGGTAGCTCAGTTTTTAAATGTCCCCATAGAAAAAAATCGTTTGGCGAAAAATCACGTCGATTTTCTTTACATTTGCAATTATTGATTACTGTGCCTGTAGTTTCAAATTTTTTATCGTCCGTTCTATTGTCGATTTACTTGGTATTGGCCTATTGGGAAAATAGGCTGCAAACATGTCCTCTACTCTTCAATAACTATTTCCCTGGTAAAACCATTTTATAATAGTGATTTTTTCTTGATTTAAGTAGTTTATTATTTAAAAATGATGTGACATTGATCTAACAACTTGAGAATAAGAGGTTAAATAATTTTTCTAGTATTTTATTATAAACTTCTAATAATACAAGGCGGGTAAGAAGATAGGAGAGTCGTAACTTATTTTAGCATTTATCTCTTAGCTGGCGGTCTGAGAAGAGCTGAAATTTGTACATTGGGTACAACTTTTTGTGTTCTTTATAAAATTCTAATTATATTTTGTTCTAAAATAATTAGGGAGCTAATATTGGACCACTTCAAAATTTACATGGGATTCCCTATGTCCCGCTCGACGGAGCAACACCCGGTATATCATATCTTAAACAATAAAGCATGTAGACTTTGTTCAAAATATAACCGAACACCCTGTACATTATATAACATTTTTTTCTTCTTATCATTTGAGCTTTGCAACCCAATAGGTCTCTATGACGCTCGAGTAAATCCCCATTTAGCATCGTGGGCCCCCTACTATAGCTGTGATCTCCCAAAATCATGTTGGTACTTTTAGGAGTCTACGATTTCCACTGATGTGTAGACACAACCTGTGCAAGTACGAAGCAAAAACAAAACCTGATCACCTGATATAAGACATGATTGCCAACTATTTATTAGAAATTCAAGACAATAAAGTGCAGACACTAAACTGATTATAGAGCGTGTTAAAGATGCCGACTGACCCTCGACGTGACCCCGTTCGGGTCAAACGACCTCGTGGGCGGATTGGCCTTTGCAGGTTCACCACAAAGCAGGTGAAGTGGAAAAGTAATAGTTAACGATTTTGGTTCTTTTTTTCGTTATTTAGAGACAGTTTACGAAGGATTAGAACGTATATTCGAAAGGTTTTGTGCTATAAACAAATTAAGACTTTAGCAACAATATACAGTAAGGATATTAAAAGATTTCCCCACCCCCTTTATATCTTTTGAGATATCAAATTGAGTTTAATTTGTGTGAAAAAGTGTTACTTAAACTGCTTTTTGGCATAAAAATAATTTCGGCCAAAGTGGCACTTGCAACTTTTTTTTTTCAAATGGAAAAAGGGGTTATAAATCGGCCCAGTCATTTACAAGCGCTTAAGGCTCAGCTTCAATTTGTACATACATTGCGATTTTTAAGAGTTTTCTCTCCCTTAACTTTTAAGTGGTCCAGGATGTCGAAATTGGGTAAAATTCGTGTGAAAGGGTAATTAATTTTAGTCACGTGGAAGGTCAAATGAAAAGGGCATGTAGCACCTCATTTTAAGGCTCCTTTGTTACTCTACTTAAAGCTACTTTGTTTTTTAAAATCGGTCCAAATTTTTTTTTTTTATCTTTGGACAAACCACGAAGACTAAAAGCCTAAATACTAACGTACCGTGGGTGTCTTAAGCGAGGTAAGAGGGAGTTTGTTGACACGGGACTTAAACACTTGAAGATTTGGGGGAGAAGGAAAGACCTCCGCGGGCCGCAGGTTCCACATTCTAGAAACTCTGGGGATAAAAGAACGAACAAAGTGGGAAGTACGGGGCCTGTCCAGTTGGACCGTATAGGGATGCATACGCGTGGAACCACGAGTTTCTCTGTTGGGAACCGTAAGTGAAGGAATTATACTGGACAATTATTCAGAGCAGAAGCCATGGTAGTATCTATAAAAAGCGATAGATCCCCCACAGCCCGACGATGGGCAAGAGAGGGAAGCCTTTCTGTAAGTGAAGGACCAATAATGAGACGAATAGCTCTTCTTTAAATAGAATCCAGAATGCTTAGGGTTGTGGGGAAGCCATACTCCAAGAGAGGTCGGATTTGGGACACATACAAAATGTACAAATTAGAAGGGGAAAAATACTTTTTGGCTCGAAAGAGAAATCCAAGCTTTTTTGAAGCTGCCGTGGCTATAGATACAATGTGTTTATGCCAGTTAAGGTTACTTTCAAATGTGACGCCCACAAGATTGAAGGTGTCTTTGCTCTGTAAAACTTGGCCGCTCATAAGTAGAGGATGAGTATTTGGTAACTCTTTTCGCGACAAGGAACATGACTGTGTTTTGGATGCATTAAAGTGGACGAGATTTTTGGCGCCCCAATCCAATATTAAATTAAGATTCTGCGAAAGAGATATCTGCATCGCTCTGCGTTTGTTTTTCAAATCAGGTTTAGTGATGGGTTTAGGAACCTGAAAACTGGAGTGAAGGGTACTATCGTCGGCGAAACTATGAATGGAATTAGTTGTGGACGAGAGAAGGTCGTTGATGTGAAGAAGAAACAATGTTGGTGCCAGAACTGAGCCCTGAGGCACTCCGGCATTTATCAGCGTTAACTTGGTGAAAGTTTGAAGAATGGCCATCCACAATAACTGTTATACGTCCAAGTAGTTAATGAATTTGGCTTGTAAGTCTGGAACGGTAAGGCCGATTTAAAAAAACAAAGTGGCGGTAAGTAAAGAATTAAAGAGCTTTTAAAACGATGTGTTACATAACCCCTCTTTTCATTTGAAAAAAGTTGCTAGTGCCCCCTTGACACTACACCACGTGACAATTTAATATTTTCATGCCAAAAAGTAGTTAAAGTATTACCCTTTTACGCAAATTTAATTCGACTTCGATATCTTGTCCTATTTAAAAGTTATGGGAGAGAGAACTTTTAAAAACCACACTGTATGTACAAGTTGGAGCTAAACTTCAAACGCTTGTAACTCCAGAACGAATGGGCCGATTTCTTAAAATAAAACAGTGATGACTAGAGAATTAATAGACCTTTAAATTAAGGTGCTACGTGACCCCTTCTTTCCATTAAAATAAAAGTTTATCGTATCCCCTTGGCATTAGACCACGTGACCGAAATTATAGTTTAAGTGACACCATTTTATCTAAATTTAACCCGATCTTGATATCTTGTCCCATTTAAAAAATAAAAAGGAAGGAGGACTTTTAATATCCTCACTATGTATATTTGTTTCAACTTTTTTCCTAATATCAGCTAAGTATTCACACTCCTAAGGTTAAGCATCTTTTTCTGAAACACCCTGTACAGACATGGCCATACAAAAACTGACATCACAAGTAGTTTGTATGATCTATTAATAGTACCCAGCAAACACTATTTGCCGGCAATGTACATTTTTCATATTGGCATTGATGGTAAAGCATTGGCAATTGGTGGCAATATTATGCCAACATCTTATACGCATTTAAAAGTAAATCATAAATAAACACTTAATTGCCAATAAATTTTAGATGCAGGCGAATTGCCGGCCAGCATATAAAAATGGCGGCATACCAATCCTGATTCAATAAAGCAAGCCTTTTTCTTGCAGGCAAATAAATATTGGATTGAAGGCAAACCTTCAACGCATATTCATACTTTTCAAACCATATTATTAACATTGGTATTTAACTAAAATTCCAGCAATTTTTTGATCTGTTTTATTTATAATGGCGGCTAAACAACGATATTTTATGTTTTTTTACATAATTTAAAGGAAATGGCCTTTTCCTAACATTTTATTGATACAAATCATGCAAATAAAAATTAAGTCAAACAAAATGTTTATTATGTATTTTTGAGAGAATAAAAATAAAATGATGGTAAAATTAGCTAGGTTAATTTCGACGATTTCGACCGAAGGTGACAAATTCAAATTTCCCGTTTAGCCGAAATACAAGATTTGACAATTTGACCGATGAGGCAACCTTGCTTTTGTTTGGCCGCTTTGTGCAAATGTTTTCTACGTGGTTTTCTAGTTTTTTTAGTTTCTTTTTAAAGAAAAAAGTTTTTAGTAGACATAATTAAGTGTATTCATTACCTAATTATTGTGTGTTGTGTAATTAATTGGTGATGGCTAGTCAAGATTCGAAGGCGGGTTATTCAAGTAGACTGTTAGGAGCTGTAAACATTTTGTGTAAAACCTTTTCAATTTGTAGTTACCTAAAAAAATTATATGAAATCAGGGAGTTGCCTTATTAAAAGTTTTAAAGACGTGTTAATAAAAAAATTATATATATTTAATAGTTTTTTTTGACATTTAACTCCTTTAAAATATTTCTCCCTATGTTTTGGATCTGAAAATTTAGTGTAAGTGTCCCTTAAATACTTACTATTTTAAATTGTTTTCTTTTGATTTACTATCTTTTTTTCTTATTTTATTACATACTTTTTATTTTTATTTTTTGGTTTACTGTTACGGTATAAAAATTTATATTTTGTAATTTTTTTATTGATAAAGTTTTCCTGCCTTTTTTCGATTACAAAATTCTAAATATATTATTTAACTTTTGGGACATTTAACTTATAAAACTTGCAGTACTTATTTAATGATAAATGCCATTATCCTAAACGCATTTTTTTGCCAATAACTTATTCATGATGGATGCCATCATCCTAAACGCATTTTTTCATCATAAATTATTAATGACAAATGCCATCACATTATCTGCAACACGTGGCCTAATAACGGCCAATTGTCCACTTTCGTGTCTTTTTGATACCTTTTGCCAATGCCTTGCCATTAAAGAGTGTTGGCAATGCCAGTAAATTAAATGTATAACGCCGGCAAAAAATGTTATATGGATTTTTCCTAATATCACCTAAGTATTCACACTCCTAAGGTTTAGTATCTTATTA
The DNA here is from genome assembly GCA_014170235.1 of Listronotus bonariensis. Classification (NCBI taxonomy): domain Eukaryota; kingdom Metazoa; phylum Arthropoda; class Insecta; order Coleoptera; family Curculionidae; genus Listronotus; species Listronotus bonariensis. The sequence goes on along the minus strand of JACEGR010004831.1, from coordinate 52,439 downwards.
TGAAACACCCTGTACAGACATAGCCATACAAGAACTGACATCACAAGTAATTTGTATGATCTATTAATAGTAATTTATGTAACAAGTGCATAAAGTGAATTTTTACGAATGGGAAGTTTGACAGCATGAACCGTTAGGCGAGTGCGGCAATCCCATGAGTAAAAGAAAAAGTAAAAAAATACACTTTATGCATGCATGTATAAAAAATTCCCAAAATACTATTTTATACATGTTTTATTTATATACAATTATTAATTTTAATTTTTGCATCACAGCCATTATATTGCAACAAAAATCATAGCCTCCTTATTTCTTAAGAGACAATTATCCTTTTTATGACTGAATCGGTCATTTGAGAAACAGCACATGTCAGTTTTAAACCATTTTACAGAAAATGAAAAAAACTGAAAATCCAAAAGGATAGTTGGCAAAATTATTTTTAAATACATACATTACAAACCTGCCCGATTACTGGCAAATTACGATAATATTTAAACCTTAAAGAAAAATAAATAAAAAAAAATATGGGTATTTAAAAATACGCGACATCTGATGTTTCTGAAATGAACATGAAAACTCAGCAAATAAGGTTATATTTATATTGAATAATACATGGAAAAACATTACAATATAACAAAAAAACAATACTAATGGTCTTCATTTTCAGTTCTTGTCCAATTTACTCCCATTATCTGTGTATAGAAGTTGTGGTGTTCTCTTGGAATGTATAAAAAAGTGGCTTTATGTCATCAAGTTTTTTTGAATTTATAGGAACCTATCCTTGTGGATAAGCTGGTTGTTGAACAGGGGTAGGAAGTTGTAATAAGTTGAAGTGGCAAGTCTAAATTTGTGGCTCGTAACATCATCTATAAAATTAAACGCCTCAACTACCCCAGGTTCATTTAAAGAATATCTAAAATGCGTAAAGTTCGAAATTTGAAATGTACATTTTTGGGCCTTTGACACACCTTTACCAAGAGATTCAATGGACAAAATGTTTTTTTATAGAACTTCGGCCACCAACTTTTAAAATCAGCAATATTTATAATTTTTGCAATTTTTACAACATACTACAGCACCTTTATAATTAATATATTCTTCACCTTTTAGTCTAGCATTTTTTATTATTTCACACTTGTATAACTTTTTTTCTTTTTTATCGAAGCATTATCACTTTCACTACTTGTAGACAGACGCCATGTTTTGCAAAAACAAACAACAAAACAAGAAACTGCCTACCTATAATGCTTCGAGAAAGAGCACATGTCGACTTGTGTCGTTACTAAACGAAATTAAATATTAATAGGAGAATAAAATCGTGCAATATTATCAGACAAGTGATGTTTCTGTATGATTAGATATATTTACCCTTAAATATGGAATTAACAGTATAATATCAAAATGGCCGAAAATATAACATGTGCTGTTTCTCAAATGACCGATTAAACTATGCATTTATAATTTAATTTTAAGAAATTGTATGTACTTACTTTTTGGAAAAATAATGCTAAAACAGTATAAATTCCTTTTCAATTTCTTAGTCATTTAAATTCATTTTTGCTATTAATTTTCAATAATTTCTATTAAATTTATTTGCAAACTGTCAAATTTTAAATCTAGTGACACATGAACTAAAACAAATTATGAAGAAATCAAAGGTAACTTGACCGTTTGGTACAGTTGATGTCGCGTTTACCGTTACATTGCATAAATTGATATTTAAGTTTAGTTGGCATTGAAACAAAACACTAATTCAAAGTGTTAAAAAAGTTACTTTTTTACCACTTTATGTATTGTACTAGAATGCAGTACTTTAACTTCATGTTAACGATTAAAAAACCATCATTTTTTTTAACGGTCGTGGAAAAAACACTTTTTAATATTTAAAAACATTAATTTTCAGATATGCCGTTTTCTAAGTGCTTATTTTAAGGATTTGTCAATAGTCTACTAAATTTGTATTTAATACTTTTTAAAGCGGAAACATACCTTTTTCTACTTTTAATTTGTACTCTTTCTTTTAGAGTTAAAATTTACTTTTCCCTACGACCACAAAAATTCGAATAGACTACAATATACTGCATCAGTTTCATTTTCTCTCTAAAATCTTTTTTATACAATAAAAATAGAATAAAAAAGGTAAACAATTCTTTTCTTTTCGTCTTTTTACCGTGTTTCGTATCCCCGTATCCCCCGCATCAAGATTTGACAGAATAAAATCCCGAACAAGAGAAATCAATCAGGATTTGCCGAGTGCAGAATAGCTCCGTTTTTTATACTTTTAAAGAGGGCCTTCATGTTCCTCAGACAAATAACCTGCGGCGACAGGGAACACGGATTGAATTTTTCGCCACCCCTGTATTACGGGATTTTTGATATTGATAGAGAGAGAGAGAGAGAGGTTTCGTGGGTTGTGATTACTGTTTATAAAAAAATCGGTTGTCTGCCTGAAAAAATGATATCTTAAAACAAAAGCCTTAGATTTAATTTGAGAGAATTGTGACTTTCAAATGTGTTAAAGAAATATGATCTCAAACAGAAAAAAATATGTTTTTAGCTTTTCGTACTAAATTCAAAAGAAGGCGCTTTTGTAATAAAAATAACCTTATTTTATTTAGTGACCCCAATGGGTCTACATTAAAGAACGATGTATTCTGTTAAAAACATCGAGCGCTTTCCCATTGAGAGATTATTTCTTTAAGACAAGATAGTAAATACCACAGACCGAAATAAAATTTAATTTAATTAAGATAATTATATTAAATAAACAACTAGTTCTCTTTTGATAGTTAAGAGAGGAATTCCTGCTTATCATGTCATTCACCGAGACCTCTCTTCTCCATCGATATGCATTTTGCCGAACCTCATAGGACTTATCAAACTGGCTGTCCGGGGTCCAAGTTGAATAATACGAATAACAAGTGTATCTTATAAAAAAAAACTTTCATTGTTCGACGGTAGGATATAATCGTACCGTTGATACCGTACTTAAAAGCATAATTCAGTGAATACTTAGATTAAAGAAATAGGTTCTTTGACATAAAGGTTAAAGATTTTGGTATAGGTTCTTAAAATAAGAACCTATTATTTTAAAGAAAATTCATTAATATTTTGATAGAAACATTTAATTTTTCTTTTGTTTAAAATCCTTAAACTTATATTTAAGATACTTAAGAGCTTAAATCATAAATCTTTAGGTTCTCATTTCTTGATTCAGATGTTCTCAAAATAATACTAAGGATATTTTAACTTAAAGAATTTCTTTTACATTAAAGACATATATTAAAGTTTTTTTCTCTCAGTTTAAGAGCCACTATTATTTTAAAGTAAGAAATAATCTTGGTTTAAAAGCACAACTTTTCAAATAGAATGCATATTTTTAAAACCTTGTATTTCCTTAAAACAAGACATTTTTTTTTGTGTGGCAAAGTCTGTTTACCGACGATAGTTGAACGTGACAACGTCGAAAGAATAATTACCTTTATTGCCGCAATTATCGTTGCTATAAATAATTGACACCACATTCACTTTTCACTGCACGCTCACTCAACAAGGAGATATACAGATGTCGAACGACGCGGAGATTGTGCCTCTTTGTCACTCGTTCCGCGCTCTCGCTTGCACTTCAAGCCTTAAATGAAACGCGCGAGGTAACGGCACATAAGTCTTGTTTTTCGTGCGCGCAGCCGGGTCCATCGAATTATAAGACGTTGTCACGTCAAAAACTAATATTAATATAGGGTGTTACAAGTTCGAGGCGCAACATTGGTATATTGTAACTGTAAGGCTCTCCGCACATAGGTTGGTGAAACAGCAACGCAAACGCGATTTTTACAGGCTTTGACAGTACGTAAGCATATAAGCTTGTCCGATCTCAGCAATCCGCGTCCTTTAATAAACCAATGCAATACAGAACCGTTTTGTATTTTGTTTACAGTTTGTGATTCATATGATTGTGACTGGTTTTTGCTCTGGAAAATTAGGGTTACGTCAAGAAATGTTTGTAACAAAAATGGATTTGTTTGATATTATTGTATGAAAATATTTTATTTTTTATCTGTAAAATGGAGTTCCGTAGAACTCAGGCTCTTGCGTACTTGTCTTTGACCCGGTTTTAAGTATTTTTACTTCTAAAAACTTTTCGTTTTTGTGGTCGGCAGGCGTTTGTTTAGACGAACAGTTCCGAAGTTAAAATAGGGCCAAAATAAGGCACGACCTAAAACCGACATAAAAGCCAGGCACTATACTTATTAGGGGAGTCCTTATTCTACCATGCATTTGCGCAAGCTCAGATGTCAAAATAAGGCTGGTATTATTAGTGCCTGGTCTTATTTCACTGTGCAATAAGTCTCTAATATTAAGAAGCGCATATTCTTTATCGGCTTCGTTAATACCTTGTGGTAGTCTAGTGTGATAGCGCTGCAGCGCCATATCGCTGTAAATTTTCTAAATGTGCCCCATATATTTTTAAAAATTTTAAAAAATTATTTCCTAAGCATCTTAATTTTTGAGATTAATTGGTGGAAAAGTTTTTTAAAAACTAATTTTTACTGATGTACCACCTTGTAAAAAGTAAGTATTTTAAGAAGTGAGTTCTTGGGTTTTTGAAACACTTCTTACTAAAGGGTTTTTAAAACAGCAAAAAGGCATCGCCTTCAATTCCCCGTTAAAAATTAGAAAATCAAATTTTTCTTAAAATTTAAAGGTAATTATGAAAATAAACTTTTGCTATAGGAAAATCTCCTGGCGTAAAAAAATGTTGTGTATCAGAAAATCTCTTTTTATGCATAGTAGCTGTTTACCACATTTTCAAATTTCATTAAAATATCTAGAGTGGATATTATAAAAGAGAGATAACTTTGAATCCTTAACCACTCTGTATCTTAAAAGTTAAGGTGTTTAGGTCAGAAATTTATATATATTTTTTTTTAATGGACCCAGGCATCACTTCCTTGAATATTTTACCCAAAGTCGGTCTATATAAGGTCACGACATTCGGACGTGTTATGACGTCACATCTCCCATTTTTTGGCCATGTTGTTCAGTGCCGGAGATATACAGTTTATTGTATTAGTAGAACAACCGTTTACACAACAGTTTTTAATTGTTATTAAGTTGTTAATTCTTTTACTTTAAATAACAAACATTTGGAATTACATCTTTCAACAAATATTACTTCCAAAACAATGCAAAATAAAATGCGCAAATTCTAGACGCCACTGGATTGATCTTCAGCTTTGATTTTTACCCAGTCTTCCAACTTTTCTCCGAGAAGTGCCCTTCCTTGCGTCCCCGACCTCGAACCGCCTAAAAGTTGAGATTATGTCGCAACCTTATAAATATAAACTAACCTTGATTTTACCTTAGTTTCGAAGCACCCTGTATAAAAAAGCAGTAAAAATTGTGTAAACCCGATATAACTAATGTCTAAAAGTTGTAACCAAAATTGCTTTTTTGACATAACTGTCGAAAGCTTATCAAAATTCCTCATGACTTAAAAGATAGAATTTAGCTCAAACTTACGAAAATTCTATGTAATCAAAATTCATCGTCATCAATTACTCATTTTTGTTTTAAAATATATTTAGAAAAATATATCACCATGTCTTTCGAGTACTACACAAATTGGTGGATTAAATCCAAGAAAAAATTGGAAGATCTTACTGAAAAGGATGAAAATATAAGAAAGAAATTTAAACCTATTAATGAAAGAAATCTGGCTAACGCACTTGTTGGCGGTTTGTATGCCAAGTACTGTATGTTGGTTCAAGATTTATGTGCTTGTGTGGATCAAATGGCACAGGTACTACTGAATCTGCTTCACTTGTATTTTATTTAAAAAATCAGTTCATAGTTTCATTCATAGATTTGGCACAAATTATCAGAATACCCAGATGCGAAAGTGCGGCGAAATACGCTTACTTGTTTCTATGACCTTGAGAAAGAATAAATAGAAAATCTGCACCAATGCATGGATCTTAATATTTTTAATTTGTAAAGGTTAAACCGCACCAAGGCGCTAAGGAGAGATAGACTTTTATAGTAGTTAATTATGCAGTTTTTTTAATGAAGGGAAAACGGGAAAAAGAATAATACAGTAGTTGAAAATGTAAATATTTCTTTATAAAATAAAAATATTACAATTTAAAAATTTTCCCTATGTTTTCAAAGGTAAAATATTGTTAGCAGATGTCACGTTTAGATCAATTTGTACTAAAATGTCTATACCTGGTTGCACAAAACATTTTAACAAACAATTAAACTAATGGGGGTTTAGAATGTTTAACAAAAAAAACGTTGTCTAGAAACTGCTTATTAAATTAATTAAATTAATTAAAGGTATTCCGTTTGTATTAATGTTAAATAGTAAAAAAATAATTTTTTAAAATTTATTTAATATTTACCTAAAAAATAGTATTTTTTTTGGAATGTTCTCAGAATTGTCTGTATTTTTTGATGATAATGGCTTGAAAAATATTGTCGGCACGGCATTATTTTTTAAATGATCTCCGCACAATTTCTAATTTATCAGATTTTTTTCAAAAAATCCTCCCTTTCGGCAGACTTGCCAGACCTTTGCGCTAAAAAATATATTTTCATTATAGAAAAACCATCCAAATAATTATACACATATTTTTTTGTAAATACAACTTACTACATCAAGAAAATGCTTTTAATGCATTTTTATATTAAAAAGTATTATGGCTACGTGAAGATTAATGTGCCCGATATTATCTATAGCCTGCACATCAACATGTACGGAGTAATTAAAAATAACTTTATTATATAACAAAATATCATATTTATATTTACCTCAAGTGGTCCTTTGGGAATCTAAAAAGTGATTTTCCGCTCCCGGTACAGTATAAATATACACATTTATATCCCATATTAAACGGTAAAAAAATTTAAGAAAACACTATACTAACACTTTTATAATAAAAATAAAAAATAAAAGTTCACAAATAGCTAAACACAATTAACTAACTTATGCTCACGTTCTATACCAACAAAAATATGAGACTAACTGACACCTAGATGAGCATTGGGTCACGTACTAAATCGTGGGGTGTATATCCACCACGCAGTGGGAGGGACCATAGTGGTGAGAGATTTCAACGAACACGCTTAGTTTCGCATCTGGATATTCTGATAATTTGTGGATTTGGTAATTGTCTAATCGGAAACCACGTCGATTTTGATGATTCTTGCGGCGTTGAGTACGAATCTCAAAGAATTTTTTGGCAACGTTTTGTTTTCGAGATATCCATAATCAAACCTGAATAGAAATCTAAACCAAGTTCACAATGTTCCCAGTTCTTTTTGCACGCAATTATTGAGTTTTGCGCAAAATTGGCAGCTAATATTTACACATTTTTAATTGCTACCTATGTCATAAAAGTAAAGCTTTGCAATTAAAAAATGTGTAAAAGAAAAAACGGATTTTTAAAATGGCTTCTAGTGAAACTACAATTGTCTTTGGCTTCATAAAATATTGTTTGCCAATTTAGGTTTTAACCAAGAACTGTGGGCATAAAGTAGGGGAATATAGTCAATATAAGGTTAATTTGCTTCTCAAGTTTGATGATGGATATGTCGAGAACGAAACGTAGCCGACTAAAAATTCGTTTAAAGTCGTGGTCAGCGTCCCAAAAAAAAAACACGTATGTGAAAATATCATTAAAATCGGAGTGGAGGAACTAAACATGTTGTACCGAGTGTCTACGAATTTATTAGACAAGACTTAACTCCTAGGCCCAGTTGTACAAAGCAGGTTTAAACTCAGCTCTATTGAACTGAGGATAGGCCTTTGAACTTCTTGTAAAATTTCAGTGTCAAGGCAGAGTTTCTTTATGAGAAGGGGTTTAGACATAAGCAAGACCGGTGATAGCTTTTGTCAGGGACGTGAGGGTGTGAGAATTACGATTTCGGTTGGCAGTTCTGTTCAAAGTTGGTAGCATTATCAGCTGATGACAGAGTCGTGCCTTGTCGAAGCTTTGTTTGGTAAAAACTGTGGAAATTTGCCATTTTCATTTTGGTTATATATTTTGCAAGGATTTCCAGTTGTTAGTGTTTTTGCTTAGTAGAGACTTCACATATTATTGGTTCGGTTAGTCGAATAGTTTTCAGTCATTCGTGTTTTTATATACATATAATACAGATGAGTGTCCGCTAATTAATGGTACACAAAAATCCTCAGATTTCTTTTGCGAAAATACCAATTTAGGATTTAAAGAAACATACCTATATCCAAAAGTTAATGATAAGGAAGATACGGGGTGTTAAAGAGATATAAATATTTTTTATTCATGCATTTCGATAATTTTTGATATGTTTTAAACATTTTAATAAAACTCGGTTTCCAGGAGTTTTTAGATATCAGCTATTTATATCTGCGCAGTTGTAATTATAGCTAATACGATGTTATTGAAGGTACATACATACTTTCGGGTGCACTGAACAACTAAAACGTGAATACCTTAAAAACGGTTGTCAAGACCGATTCTTACTAAGTATACCTTTTTTGTGCAGAAAGCATAGAGAAGCTTACTAGTTTACATACATACAGAGTAGTAACAAAAAATTGGGTAGTTTTAGAGAATTATAAATAGTGTACCCGTCGCCCTCTAGTCTACACACAAAAATTAATATTCGATCTGAAAAGCTTATGTTTTAAAACCCCTAGATACCGTTTTATTAGGATATTTAAAAAGGGGGGACAATTATCGAAATAAATTTATTTTTTCTTTTAACTATGACAGCCCCCGTATCTTCTTTATTATAAACTTTTGGATATTAGGTATGTTTGGTTAAATCTTAATATTTTGGCATAAGGAATCTGTGGCTTTGTCTGTGTACCTATGTTCATTAGCGGACACCCTGTATACAAAGTTTTTAAAATGGTTTTTGACTTACGGAACCATGGAAAATGTTTTGCTCTGCCAGGTACCTCATCGTCCTGTCGTCGCTTTGATAATTTTTAATTTTCAATATTTAAACCACATTTAGTGTTTGTTTTAAGTTATGCCTATTAAAATATTCCAATAAATTTTGTTTACAACATACAGTTCTTTTTTGTTTTCTCCTTAATTCTACGCCACTGATCTGTCTAAAATCAAACATGGCCGAAAATGGCCCGACTTGACGTCACAGCTGCGCTAGCCAATATGGCGAATGTCGTGACCTTATCTCATCAATCGACTTTGTGTCAAGGGATTGAAAGTAATTGAGATTTTACGGAAAGTTCAAAGGCCAGACCTTAGTTCAGTAAAACTGAGTTTTAACCTGCTTTGTACAACTGGGCCCTAGAGTACTAGACATATTAAAATGAGACTTAGTACAAGTAAATGGTATAAAAGAGGAGAGTTTTCGCATATTTTTCACATTCCAGGCACTTCCGGTTTAACCGGAAATGGCTCCAATTTTAAATTTTTAAATGAAACACCCTGCATATTTTGACATTTTTAAATTCCTGAGACAATTTTAGGTCAGAATGTGATATTTTAAAAAGTTTTTAAGTTTACTTGATTTTTTAGAGCCATTTTTGATATTGCATCTAGGTGGCCATGACTGGGTGCAAATTAATCTAGTAACCCTAAGTGATGTTAGAAAAATGCAATCGCAGAGTTTTACTGACTAATATGAAAGATAGAAATAAAGCAAGTTGGGGAATTGACATTTCTGTGTCTAACTATTTTTTTTTAATGGCAACCGGCCACTTTTCAAATAAAGGATTTTTTGACGAATCTAATGATACCAATTTATTTGCGATTGGTCTAAAAATAAAGTTATAAATAAAAGATCATATAGCCACCTGGATGCAATACTACAAATATGGCTTCCAAAAAATTAAGTAGGCTTAAAAAACATTTTTAAATTTTAAATTGACTATTTAAAATTGCCCCAAGAATCCAAAAATGTTAAAATATACAGGGTGTTCCATTTAAAAATTCAAAATTGGAGTCATTTCCGGTTAAACCGGAAGTAACCAAAAAGTGAGAAACATGCGAAAACTCTCCTTTTTCTATACTATTTACTTATACCAATGTTCCTGAACTGTATGCCAAACTGCTGTATTAAAATTCTAAGTTTTAATAAAATATTATAGGTATTCACCCAAAATAATCTAAATATACCCAAATTACGTTTTTATTCGTTTAATAATAATAATAATAATAATAATAAACTTTATTGTCATAGAAAATATTTAGATATCTTTGTAGACAAAGCAAAACAATAAATTATATATACATAAACAACATAGACAGATACACACACAAATAGTAGATATAATAGTAATAATTAATAGTTTAAAAAACTAAAAAACACGCTTTTATATGCAACCGAACTAAAAATTAGAAAATAATTTTTCATTAAAAAAATATTGTCATTTCATAGTAAAAAGCGTGGGGTGCATTTTACTATTTTTTCATAACTTTTCCATCATAGATATTGGCAAATATAATAATTATAACATTTAATATATTAAGCACCCCACGCTTTACTATGAAATGACAATATTTTTTTTAATGAAAAATTATTTTCTAATTTTTAGTTCGGTTGCATATAAAAGCGTGTTTTTTAGTTTTTTTAAACTATTAATTATTTTTCCTTTTTAGTTTTTGCTACTCTTGACAAAATGGCGAAATTTTTTTTAATGAACAAGAGTAGCAAATTTTAAAATTTTTCCAACAGATTGCAACTCACTAAAAAATTTCTTCTTCATTAAGTAGCAAAGTTTGAAATTTTGCCAACAGATGGCAATCCAGGCAATGTTTGGACCGTTGCCAACATATTGCAACCCACTAAAAAATTTCTTCTTCATTTAATAGCAAAGTTTGAAATGTTGCCAACAGATGGCAACCTAGGTGTTGTTTTTATAATATAATGGAATTTTTTTCCTGGCGATCAAAAACAAGATAACGGGATACTGTTTGCAGATTATTGCATTGTCATGGGTCCTTAATACGTGTGCAAAGTTTCAAAGAAATCGAATAGCTGGAAGTTGGTTAAAATTAGGCTCAAAGATTCCGTTACATAGGCAGCCAGATGGATAGATAGATAGTTACAACCCAAGTTAATAAAAGCGTGTTAAAAAAGAAATACCTTTTATGGAAATGTATCCTCGAAAAATTCATTTAAATTGTAATACGCTCTTTTAAGTAAAATTGTTTTAACATATTTTTTAAATTTCTTTATGTTTTTATAATTTTTATAGAATTTGGTAAATGATTAAATATCTTTTTTGATTCATAAATTATAGATTTTTTAATCATATTTAAATGGGGTATGAGTAGATCAATGCAGGAGATATTTCTAAAATTATATAAAGAGTTTTCATTATAATTACACTAATATCTTTTATATATTTAACAAGCAGTTTCCAATATAAAAATAGTTGTTAGTGTCAATATGTTATGTTTAATAAATAAAGGTTTGCAAGATTCCCTAGAATTGATTTTGTAAATAGTTCTTATAGCTCTTTTTTACAAAATAAAAACTGAGCTTAACATATTTTGACTAGAGTTTCCCCAGAAACAAATACCATACCTATCTTATTATTGATTCAATTTATGATAAATAACTAGTTTTCAGTAGTGGAAAATCAAGTTCAGTAGAAAGAATTCTAAGAGCATAACAACCTGAGCTAATTCTTTTACATACAGTTTCAATATGTTCTGAAAATTACGGTTTTTATTTACATAAATACCAAGAAATTTAGTAAATGAAGGATTATGAATAATTTCATTATTTAAAGTGATAATATTAAGGGGACACCTAAATGTCAATATATTTGTTTTATTATGTTAAAAGAAAGTAAATTTGAATCACACCATTGTTTAATTATTAAAATATCTTTTTCGATATTTTTGTTTAAATCATTTACATTTTTATGCCACAGAATTGTAGTATCATCTGCAAATATTGTAAATTCGCCATTAATTTTAGCTGAACCTAAATCATTTATATATAACAAGAAAAAAGTGGTCCCAATACAGAACCCTGTGGTACACCAGACGTAATACATTTAGCTCCCGATGTTTGTCCATTTAAGTTGACAATTTGGCTTCTTAAGATAAATAAGATCTAATCCATTTTATATAAATAATAGTTTAAAAACTAAAAAACACGCTTTTATATGCAACCGAACTAAAAATTAGAAAATAATTTTCATTACAAAGAGTTTGTATTACAGTAATAAAAGGTCAAATAATGAATCATAATTATATACCTGAAAACAAAATTATAATAAAATCTAAGATAATAACAGAATAATTCACTTCAGAGTAAAAAGCGTGGGGTGCATTTTACTATTTTTTCATAACTTTTCCCTCATAGATATTTACAAATGAAATAATTATAACATTTAATATATTAAGCACCCCACGCTTTTTATTCTGAAGTGAATTATTCTGTTATTATCTTAAATTTTATTATAATTCTATTTTTGAGGTATATAATTATGATTCATTGTTTGACCTTTTATTAGGTCTGTTCGTAGAGAAATCACAAACTAGTCAGCGCCAATCAGATTTTACAAATACGTCTGGTGACCAGTTTGCAACCGGTCACCTGACTAAATAATAATGCCCGATTGGCGCTGACTGGTTTGTGATTTCTTTACGAACAGGCCTATTACTGTAATACAAACTCTTTGTAATGAAAAATTATTTTCTAATTTTTAGTTCGGTTGCATATAAAAGCGTGTTTTTTAGTTTTTTTAAACTATTATTTATTTTTCATTTTTAGTTCGATATATCAATTAGTTTTCTGCGGACATGTGATATTGAAATGTTTCACGAACTATTTCGTAATCTAATCATTTCATTTAAAGCTTCACTGTTGCATGGGGTTTCAGAACGCAACTACTCCGAACAAGTTTCTGTCAGCCTTATGCTGAGAGTACGTCCGAAACTGCACGCATGCGCAGATCGCGCACTAGCTCTTTCTTTGTTACTCTCCTACAGAAAATCTATAAAGGCATTTATTTATCCTGGCGATTCTAATCAGGATAACGGGATACTGTTTGCAGATTATTGCATTGTCATGGGTCCTTGATACGTGTGCAAAGTTTCAAAGGAATCGAATCGCTGGAAGTTGGTGAAAATTAAGCTTAAAGATTCCGTTACATACATAGATACATACATACAACCCAAGCTAATAAAAGCGTGTTAAAAAATACCCCTAAAGCCATATATTTCTAATTTCTCTTACAGCCTCAAAAGAGAATATCTGTAAAGAAGCTCGTAGATTCAGCTTGCATCCGGCTAAACGAACTCAACGATGAGCTCAGAAAAATTAGCATTTCTGAATACCATTATATTGACGGAAGTTTGGTGGAGCTGAAACTGGTTCCGTATGATATTGAGATATTGCATCCGTGTTTATTTCATCATCGGCCAGTTAAAGTCGAAGAGATGGTGCAAAGAATAAAAGTAAGAATTTTAGACAGGGTGTCCAAGAATATGTAGGCAAACTCTCGGATTCTTATAGCAATAAATTTTAATGTTTCTTCACTTAACTTAAAGGATGGTGAAAAAATTTACGAGCCTCCAGTGCCAATTGTAGAAAAAGCAGAACCAGAGGTTGGCGAAGAAGAAGAAGGTATAAAACCAGCCAAGTCCGTTCATATGGCTGCGGAAGAAACTATTATACCCGAAGCTAGTCAAGAGGGACCTTCGGGAACCGCTGGAGACGCTGCTCCGTCGGGAACCGCTGAAGAAGCTACCGAATCACTAAGCAATAGAAGAAAGTCTTCGAAATTAGGGGTTAAAGCTCGACTGTAAGTTAAAATTAGGATTCAACAAATAGCTATTTATGTATCAAGGGCGTTACTAGGACTATAATGTCCTGAAGGTCAAAAGATTTCGACCTGATGGGCATTATAGTCCAGTAAAGCCCGTGGTGCATACAATGCTTTATGTTTTACCCAAAAGAGTTTTTCAATGACTAATTACATTATTTATTCGCAATATAAAAGGTGCTTTTTACTGGAAAAATATTATAAATTATTACAAAAGGCTTTTGGAAACCTAAAACTTATTATATGTTATTATAAATTTACACCCCCTTAACATTATTATTTCTTATTGTACAAAATAAACTAAAATGTCAGCTTGTTTAGTTAATTCGGTAGTATTCTAATCAGTAATCCGATGATTATTATCTCATATAATATACAGGGTACGACAATAGGTATGATTTTTTAAAATGGAATACCCTAAATATTATAACACCACCAAAAAAATCTTTTAAAATGCTTTAAAAAATACTACATTTGATGTGTCTATCTCAGTTAGTTTCGGAAATATGACCATCCAAATACGAAAAATAATTTTAAGTTATTCTTAGAAGCGTAATAGAGATACATCTTCTCAACTTTTTTATTTTTTAACGTACAAAATAAATAAAAAACACTGTTTTGTTGAGTAGATTCTGTGGAATCCATATCTTTCATCAGAATGCTTTTATCTTTTAGGATATACAGTGTAGGACAAAACATATTAAATTTTAAAATAGAAAACCTTTTAAATTATAAAAAATCTTGTATCTTTCCTTACACTCAGAAGTAGCAAAAGTAGGAAGGCAATTGTAAGTACAAAAACTGATAAAGAAAAAGGTAAAAAATCTTTGACAAAAGTAGCGAGACTTCGCGAGACTGCATCGGAAACACAACAATAGCTCTTATTATTTAAACTCTTTTACCTTTTTTAGTAAACAAAGGTAATAATAAACTTAGTAGATTAAATGTTGTATATTTATGTTTACTTAAAATACATTTTCAAGTTTCTTATTACCCCAATAGAAGTCGTCATATCCTTTTATAATTTTGCGTATATGTAGTTTGGAGTATCTACTTTGACATGCTACATGAACCATTAAAATTTCAAAGTTGCTTTTTGGCCAAAATAATGGATTTTTATCCCATAGTGTATCGGCGCGTCGCTGTAAAGGATAGCGGCGCCTTTGTATAAAATAGTCCGATTGCAGGCGGCCTTTTTATGTTTTTTTGTATTATTTTCAAAGGGTTGCCTGAAAAATAACCGATGGAATGCGCTGGATGCAAATTGGTTTGTTTGGTTGCCGCACGGCGTTGACCCTTTACTATAATACGTCGCGTATTTGTTCTTTTTTTTTTGCTTGTGGCATTATGCATTTTCATACAGAAATCCGGTCATAAAATGCACTGACCGGTGAGGAGTTTCCGTTGTTTAAATTGATTATTAGGGAGTTTTCGCATAGTAATAGATTTGAACTTTTTGTTTGATAAGATATTAGAATTAATTGCTTGCTATTATTTTTTGGTTTTATAATAAATTAGGTGGGTCATTGTCCGAATGAGCATATGGACGAGCCACGCCTGGTGGTGTAGTTAGTTAATTTATGAAAGTAGTAGTAAAATTTTAATTTTTCTGCAGATCCCGTCACGTTTTGGGCCAACAGCAGGAGGAAATTTCGCCTGAGAAAAAGGCGGAAATGGCGTTGCAGGCAAAACATAAAAGGGCCCTAATATTAGTACAGACTGCCGAACGGGGAAGACAAGAAAGGGTCTATTTTTTTGAAAAGAATATAACTGTGAAAAGAAGCAAAGAAATGGTAAAGTATACAGGATGATTTAAAAATTTATTATCCTATATATAATGTATACCTAATTAAATATGCTACATAATCTACATCTAGTTATTCACATTCTTCCA
Organism: Listronotus bonariensis; assembly: GCA_014170235.1. Classification (NCBI taxonomy): domain Eukaryota; kingdom Metazoa; phylum Arthropoda; class Insecta; order Coleoptera; family Curculionidae; genus Listronotus; species Listronotus bonariensis. The sequence goes on along the minus strand of JACEGR010004831.1, from coordinate 36,741 downwards.
TATCTGATATACTATCGCTACTTGAGTCATATGAGTCTACTTGTATAATTAGAGGTTCAACAGTTGTATCTACTATTATATCCAAAGACCACATTTTATTTTCTACTTCTAATACATGTTCGACACATTTTTTCCAGTTTTCTGGGGAAGAATTAGATATGGCAATTTGAAATAGTTCTTTTTATATCTACTAGTTTAAACGTAGTATAATTTCTGGCTACTTCACCTTTCACTTGTGCCCATATAAGTTCTATGGGGTTTTGTTCTGCATTGATAAGGTGGCAGCCGATATACAGTTATATTTTGTTTCTTAGCTATTTCATCAATTACAAAACGTGTGTACTTAGCTTTATTTGTGGCGACTTCACTTTTTACTAACTGCAACAACTCTAGTTTAACACTATCTATAGGATGTTCAATATTTTGCTGCATCAACCAGGATTGAATGTCTTTTTAAGCCAGCTTAAATTTGGAACACGATCTACTTTTTGGAGTGGTAACTTGCATTATCCATTACAATAATCGAACCCTCTGGTATTAAGTCGATCATCTGCGAAAACCATTATTCAAATACATCAGCATTCATATCTTCGTGATAATCTCCTGTTTTTTCGACTCAAACATTAAAAGACCTCCATCCCAAAATTTAGACCTTTAAGATTTTCCAAAGTTTAACTCTACTTATTTCCGGCACGTGTAGATGATTTTTCGCAGCTTGAAACATGACATCTAAAGTAGGGATTTTTTTTTCGGTAAAATAACTATGTACAATTTGTCGAATTGTTTGTTTTGTGTCGTCTGTTATATAAAGTTCTGTTTTGCCCGGTCGCTTTTTTGGTGGAATTATACCTCCCTCTTTTTCTTCTTTCAAAATTCTGTAAATTGTCGCTTTTCCCACCCCAGTCATCAACGCACATTTTTGAACACAATCGTCTACACTTAAATTAGAGTTTTGATCATTTCTAATACAGGGTGCGGCAGAATGGACTCCCACATTTCATCAAGCTAGAACATCGATAATGGGAGTTGGACATTGGTGGGGATGGTCACATTCGCTTGGGCGATTGATAAGGTTTGTTACTAGGCGCTATGTCTTGGTCTGGTGATCAACGTTGATTTGTTATTGAGCTATTATTCAAAAATGACGAATGTGTCACCGCGTCGAAAAGAGCATTTTGTACGCGCTTTCTGCCTTCGAATGCCTATGTTCCGACCGGAAAACAATTTTTAAATGGGTTGCTAACTTAAGGGCAACTGGTTCTTGACTTTCCTAAATCAAGACAGCGATCCGAGATAAAACTGCTGCTATTCCTCAAGAAATGGTGATAAAAGTGATGCGGAACTTCTAGGAACGCCTTCGCATGTGTGTCGCTGCTAACGGCCGTCACTTACACGATATAATTTTGAAAACATAGTTAAAAAAACCTTAAAGTGTGCTCTTTTTGAAAATGATAAAAGTTTAGCTTCATATTTTACAGTAGACTTTTTATTTGCTACCCAAATGTGGGAGTCCATTCTGCCGCACCCTGTATAATCGAATACGTTTTTAACAATCTGCTTTTTGTTTACAGTTAAATGGCCGAGACATGCGCGTTTCTGCGGAGAAGCCATTTTTACAATACTGTAATACTTTGAACAATACTCTAACAATTTATAACCACTCAGTTGCACATACGGAAAGATACTAAAATATATATAAAATTTATAATCCTTATTTAACGCAATTCGGTGTATTTCTACCTGTTCTTTGCACAGAGACTGGTGCGCCTGTGGTTTACAACCTTCTAACCGTCCCGAGACATTTTTATTGCTATCACTTGCAACGAAATAGGGTATAGATTGGATGTGCGTTAATCGTTTCGCTGTCCGACGAAAGGCGGAAGCGGTAAGCTAGCATCCCCTGATCTCGTTCTGCTCGCTCATTGCAGTGGTGTATTATAGAAAAAGGAAAGTACATAGCAAATTGGTAAAAAGGATTCAATGCATTTATTGCCTATGGTCGGTGGTTTGGTTTACATACCGGTATACTCTTTATGAATAGATAGTTTAAACATTTTATTTTAAAACTTTTAAGAGACTACAAGCAAAAGACAAAATAGAACCAAAAAAGTACCGCCAGAAGTGACCAATGCCGCTGCCATCAAGATGCAGAAAACTTGGAGAGGTTACAGGGATAGGGAAAATTTGAAGTTTAGAGAGAATAAGCGAAGATTGCTTATAGGTAAGTAGCTTACTTCTTTAAGGAAAATAGTATGTACCAGTTTAATAAACAGAAGAATACCCTTTGGCCAAAATCACAAGTACGTAACCAACGATTTTCATTTGTTTTTTTTTTAAATTTAAAAGGATAGAAATAAGACCAACTCCCAATCTTAAGAGTCTAAAGAGGAACAGTTTGCAAAAGAAAAATTTTATTTTAAAATTTGCGAAAAAGTTGCTTTTTTACTTAGCTTCCTCTTTTATTTATTTGTATTTTTTATGAATTGAAATAAATTTTATCGACAAATCTCGATTTTTTTTTATCTTTGGACCAAACACGAAGGCTTAAAGCCTTAATACTAACGTACCGTGGGTGTCTGTGATTTGCAAAAGTACCTTTATTTTTCATAACACTATAGCCACTTGAATTTTTTTACTCTAAAATTCTCTTTATGAAAGACTTTCAGATTCTTCTTACTATGAGAAAAGAGCAACCTATTTTTTTTAATTTCAAAATATTTTTTACCAAAGTGTTTCTTTAGATAAAAATGATACTTAATTGACCAAATAATCATATCCTAAAATCATAGATTTGTATGTCCACGCATCATTAAAATTTATCACATTAAAGTACTGCATAAGCAATATATTTTGGTATATCGGCTAGTAATGCAATACCAAAACAAGCACTATTAGTCACCCAAGGTTGATAGAGACAAGGGGGTCTAACTTTTCATTTGATAGCCGATAGATGTGACGTCAAGGGTATCCTTCTCAAATAAATGTCGTTATTTCTTTATTGTTTTGTAAAAATCGTGGTAATCGTGTTTATATTTGTGAGAAAATAGTGGCTTAAAAACTCCGTTGTATAAAAATATTTTTAATTTTAAATTAGTTAAAAAAGGACACCCATCACGTCACAATATCAGCTGTTTACTGTCATAGCAAAGTTGGGCCACCTTGTCTCTATCAACAGAGTAAGTACAAAAATCAATTGCATACTTTTCGAATACTATGCGCTATCTTACTTCGCAAATAATTTTAAATGGGATGTGCGTTGGTCGTATCGCTGTCCGACGAAAGGCGGAAGCGGTAAGCCAGCAGATCTCGTTCTGCTCGAATGGGCACGCTCATTGTCATAGGCGTAACTAGTCATTGAACCTGGAGGGGGCCTAGGAGAGGCCTGGCAATACCCTGGGAGGGGTCATAGCAACAACATGAATTTGGGTTCCATCCTCTCCAAATTTCTTAATCTTCACCCTAATAACACACAATGTTTAAAAAACGTACGTTTTAGATACACTTTTGGCCCTAACGTTCAAGACTAAAACAAAAAACGTCTACAAAACGTTTTATGTTAAGGTATTAAAAACGTTTCTTTAAACCCTACATAAAACGTTTATATTGACCATATTTTGAACTTAAATGATAAATGAAATGAAATGAATAAAAATAAATCTCAAATAATTATTTTTATTCATTAAAAATTCTTTGATTGTAGTTTTAGGGATAAGTATAACCTTTTTATCGCATAACACTAAAGTTTGTCTTTTGAAAAAAATAAGGAGCATTATTTGTTCCATAAAATTGTTAAACCTCACTTGCAGTAGCTTTGAGAGCGCCAAGGCGCATGTGAAGCTTTGCAATTTTATGGAAAAACGGGTAAAATAAACAGAAAAATGGAGTTTTAAAAGATAGAAATCTAATATTGAGTACCAATTCAGCTTTAAATCAAGAATTGTTTGCGAAAAGAAGGGAAAAAAAGTAAATTTAGGTTAGTTCTAGTTATCAAGTCTGATGATAAATATCTCGAGAACGAAGCGTGTTAGAAAAAATTTAGATTCGTAATCGGCGCCCCAAAAACTCCGTATATCAAATATCATTTTGGTAAACAATTACCAAAATTAGCAATACTATAACAACATTTTTTAAAGGTCCCGAAAAACTTTAAAAGCCTGTTTCTAGAACGTTGTTTTTACCGACACAAAACTTTAAAAAACGTTTAAAGACCACCCGCGAACGTTAGAGAACGTTTACCGTACGTTACCCAAAATCTACTTCAATGTTTTATAAACGTTTATAAAACCAACTTGTGTTATAAGGGTAAATCCTGTATGGATAAACTTCTCACCTAATTTAAAACACACACTTTACGTTGGTACTATGGTATAGTTAAAACCATATTTATTTCATTCTGAAAGCGATGCCGCCAAGTACACAAAAAATGATAAAGTAAACAAATAGCCTCTGACAGAGCCTGATTACATATTTTTTAGATTAATAAATTAGAATATTGCGAAAACACGTATCACGTCACGTACTTAAAAAACATTCTCTTATTTCGGCTCTGTTTTACCATAAAACCTGCAAAGCGTGGCTTTAGTCGTCGGGTTGAATATTTTTGCTTTATCATCTTTTGTGTACTTGGCGGCATCGCTTTCAGAATGAAATAAATATGGGTCTAACTATACTTAGACTTATTTCCTATGTAGGAATGACTGAACCAAGCTGGAGGTCTACTAAGGAATTTGAAATTTTCGAGGCAAACCTCGAAAAACGTCGCAAATATAGAGATCAAAAAATAAAGGAATATATTGAAACGATTGATAAGGAAGAAGCGCGAATTTTAAGAGTTGTAGCTCCTGGATTATTAGAAGATATTGAAGATGAAATCAGAGAATGGTATGACGTAAATATACCCAATCAAAACTAAGTAATGACATTTTGTCGTTACGTAATAGTATATTACATTACAAGTGTGGAAAATGACTAATTTCACACGGCGTTAGCCGAGTGCGACAAACCCACGAGTGTAAGAAAGTCATTTTCACACGAGTACTGTACACTATTTTTCCTACGACCACAAATTATTCACCAAAAAATAAATAAATTAAAGTTTGTCTGTTCAGAAAAAATAAAAACAATTGAGAACTTTGCAACACTAGGGTGATATTTACTTTGCAACACTAGTGTGATATATACTTTTCCTCACTGCTATATAATACTGTTTTGACAATATTTTTACATCGAAAATCACCTACCTAGAAGCATTATATAACTTTTATCATTTTGGAATTTAAAAAGGCCCTCACTTAATAAAAATTGTATGGTTTTGTTAGGTAATAACGTTTAATACGGTTTTCTGCTATTATAAGGGTTTTTTAAAAATTATCGATTCTTACATATTTTAGACACTCTTCTAAATAAAACGTAAGTGGTGCATATCCAAAATATTCTGTTTTTTAAAAAATATCAGTAAATAAACTTACGGGACCGGGGAGTGAAAAGGGGTGCTGGGTGGGGTAAAATTGGTAAAACGAGTTAATGAAACTGAACATCACATGTAAAATTAAGTAAAAATAACAGTTTTTCCTCATATTTTTAAGAAAAAATATAAAAAATATGAAAATTGTAAATGCATAACCTAAAGTCCTTAAAGTAAGGAAAAACGACTACCAAACGTCAGTTACCATGCAAAATATGGAAAGCATATGGCAACGTCGGAAGGGTCTGATTCTATTTATGAATGGATAAAAGAAAGTGGATTCATAAAGTGTGTATTAGCCTTAGGTTTAATTAGGGATTAAAAAAAAAGATTTAACTAGTTGTTTGAGTACACGAAGAAAGAGAGGAAGGAATTTGATCTATAGGCTTTTTTCTCTGGCGCATTAGGTCGAACGGTCAAGCGGCAAGGCTGCCTCTATAAAGTACGTGCTCAAAGGTAGAAGGGAGATTTTAAATTTGATCTACTTACCTAACAACACTGTGCCAGTCAGTGAAAGTTGTTTTTTGTGGTTATGTCTATTTTTGTTTATGTTTTTATTTTTTCGTAAATTTTAATAAATATAAAATAAGATGATTTTCGCTAATTTGGGTTTTACCGTTTAAGGTAAATAAAAGTTTTTTACTGTCACTACAATTAATATGTCACTTGCAAAACCAATAGCAGTTTTTAGAATGACATCATAATATGTATCACACCAGTGTTGTAAAGTACTTTGCAACACTAGTGCTGTAAAGTACTTTGCAACACTAGTGTGATATAACGCATTTTCTATGCATGAAATCAGTGTGCTATTTGCTATTTTCACAAGTGGTCGTAGGAAAATAGATATTTTTTTCAGGTTTCATGTTTGGTATATTGGAGCAAGAACCTTTGATAATTATCCACCAGAGGAAAAAGGCGGTACCATTTTGGTAGTTAGAGGTGAAACTATGACTCCGAAAGAGTACCTTGATGATTATGAGAAAAAAGAAGAGAAAAGGTTAAAGCAGGAGGAAAAGAAGCGTTGAAAGCAAAACAAATGAAAGAGAAAAAACAAAAGCAAGAAGCTGAAAGAAAAAAGAAAGAGGTATATGTTTATGCCTAATCTTAAGGGCAGTATAAAATAATCAGTGACAACACTGTAATAATTCAAAAACTATTATACCTCATGGTTCGTGAGCCAGCGACAGATTTTTGTGACCAATTTCCTCTCAGTCCATAACTGGTATTCGCGCATATAGTGTGACGTCACACGACGTTGACATTTTTTACCCTCAAGAACATACCTATTAGAGGCAGTTTTGCCGCTTAGCTGTGCAAACAATCGCATGCTCGCAAAGCAATAAACTTTAGCTCTGCATAATCATAGGGGTCAGCAGGACCAAAAGCGATAGATTATACTCTTGTCATATTTCTTTCTCATGCGCTTTTTCACACTGCCATAAAGGCTGACTCTAGAGGTATATTTTTAAGGCTTTGGATGGAATCCAAACAAACCCCTCTATCCCCTCGCCTCACCATAAAACAAACATTGTACCTTGACCCCTACTCCTTCCCATTCACACACCATTAATTCCATAACTTGGATGGTTGTTGCTCGGTCCGCATCCCCGAGCAGCAGAACACCGTGTGCCGCCGGTCACCCATCCCAGTTATGGGCGCGTACTTCACTGCTTAACTCCGGAGATCGACGCTTGCCGATACAACCGGAGCAGCCACGAGCGCGCCGATTATATCTTACCTTACTTACGCGTGGCTTTGTATATTATGTTAGATTGCTAGAATATTAACTGTACCATCATCTAGATATAAATTTTTACTAAAAATCATACAGGGTGTGCAGCAATTATTATAATAATAAATATTAGTTACTGGACACTCTGTATAATTTCTAGAAAAAATTTAAATGTAGGTGATTGTATACTTAATTTTCAGCAATCTCTTGTAATGATTTTTTTTAATCTCAAATATTTGAAAAACCTATTAGTTTTGGTATAGGGACCCATATAACATTTTTTGCCGGCGTTGTACATTTAATTTACTGGCATTGCCAACACTCTTTAATGGCAAGGCATTGGCAAAAAGGTATCAAAAAGACGCGAAAGTGGGCAATTGGCCGTTATTAGGCCACGTGTTGCAGATAATGTGATGGCATCCGTCATTAATAAGTTATTGGCAAAAAATGCGTTTAAGATGATGGCATCCATTATTAATAAATTATTGGCAAAAAGATAACAAAAAGACACGAAAGTGGGCAAATGCAGATACTCCCAAGCAGCAAGCTGGCGTCTTATTGACGAAAATTGTCGCATATACTTTTTTTAAAAGCAAAAATGATACGATATTTTATTTGAAAATTAAAATAGGAAAAAACTCCTTACTGCATGCAATTTCCTTGCAATGCAAAATACCATCTCTCGGAACACTGTCCAACTTGGAGTCATCTCCAAGAGATTTTTACACTAGCCGAAGATATTTATTTCAAAGCTAAGTGAGATCACCTACCGCAGACCGCTTTCGAATTATTTTTGTCTAATGGGTACGGTTTAGACGATAAAAAGCGAAGATATTGCAGAAACGTAGTAGTTTATTGTCCATTACGCCATCTATCGGTATGTCAAAAAACTATTAAATATATATAATATTTTTATTAACACGTCTTTAAAACTTTTAATAAAGTTTTAAACAAAATGTTTACAGCTCCTAACAGTCTACTTGAATATCTTGCCTTCTCGACTAGCCATCACCAATTAATCACACAACACACACTTATTAGGTAATGAATACATTTAATTATGTCTATTAAAAAACTCTTTTCTTTAAAGAGAAACTAAAAAGCTAGAAAACCACGTAGAAAACAAATGCACAAAGCGGTCACCTTCGGTCGAAACTAACGTAGGTAGCTAATTTTACCATCATTTTATTTTTATTCGCTCCAAAATACATAATAAACATTTTGTTTGACCTAATTTTTATTTGCATGATTTTAACAATAAAATGTTATGAAAAGACTCTTTCCTTTAAATTATGTAAAAAACCATAAAATAATGTTGTTTAGCTGCCATTATAAATAAAACAGAAAAAAAAATTGCTTTAATGTTAGTTAAATACCAATGTTAATAATATGGTTTAAAAAGTGTGAATATGCGTTGAAGGTTTGCCTTCAAAATCCAATATTTATTTGCCTGGCAACAAAAACGCGCCGTGCTTTATTTAATCAGGATTGGTATGCCGCCATTTTTGTATGCTTGCCGGCAATTCGCCTGCATGTAAAATTTATTGGCAATTAAGTGTTTATTTAGGGTTGACTTTTTAATGCGTATAAGATGTTGGCATAATATTGCCACCAATTGCCAATGCTTTACCATCAATGCCAATATGAAAAATGTACATTGCCGGCAAATAGTGTTTGCTGGGGACCGCCGATAAAACTTACGTTATTTTTACTCCTACAATCCAAAAATGAACTAATATACAGGGTGTTCCATGACGTTTACAACAATTCATGTACAACCCTCTTAAAGCATTTTACGAGTTATAGACTAAGAGGAAATAACTGACAAAATTGTGCATCTGTCTTACGGTACATCAGGGTTCAACCTTACACACCAAAATTAAAAATTAACTAATGTTTTTCGACTTTTACTCTAGGCAGAAAAAAGAAAAAAGAAGCTGAAGCTAAAAAGAAAAAAGCAAAAAAGAAACCGGGAGATTTTGAATACGAATACGGTGAAACCCTATCTAAGGCCCTTAGAGATGCTGGCAAAGAAGATTTTCAAAAAATCTGGAACGGAAAGACCTTTCTTTGATAATCCAGAAGACAATACCTACGTGGATTTGATTACTGAACAAAAATGTTACGAGACGCAGTTGCAGGTTAGGAAACAGGCAGATGAACTTATGAGGTACAAACAATAATTACACAAAAATAAAAATATCCGTTTATGGACAGTTAAATGAAGACACCTGCTTTTCTATTTCATTATCCAGGAACCCACTTCCCACTCGCCAATTTTTTTTAAAATTACCAACAAATTCTTTAAGAAGATTAAATTTTCTACTTTCTCTTCGTAAATTGTCGTCAAATAAGTCATTTCTAAGTAATCGGGCTTTAAATATTTTGGAATTTTGGGGCTCCTAAAATTTTTCAATAAATTCACTTCTTTAAAATTTAAATTTCAAATTTTTATGCGCATATTTAATAACAAGATTTCGTGCTCGTTTTATTATTTTCTAGACTTGAACTTGATATTCTTCAAGAAGCGCTTGCAAAAGATAAAGGTAAAAAAATATAAAAGAAAAAACAGAAGAAGAAGAAGAGGAAGGGTAAGAAAAAAGGAAAGAAGGATATAACAGCAGATAGGTTGACCGAGGATTTGTTTCAAGAATTGGTAAATAATGGGGTAATACGGCAATATCCGAAAATTACTCTGGATCAGTTTACCGGAGATTTTAGGTATTTATTTACCAAAAGTGGTGAATTACTTATAGCTTTTCTAATATACAGTGAGCATAATAAAGTCCTCCCCCTCTTTATCTTTTGAATGGGACAACATATCGAGATTGGGTCAAATTTGGGTTAGAGGGTGTCATTTAAACTACTTTTTGCCATAAAAATGATTCCGGTCGCGTGGTCTAGTGTCAAACAACTTGTTTTTTTAATGTAAAGGGGGTCAGGTAGCATCTCGTTTTAAAAGCCTTTTAATTCTCTATTCATTGCCGTATTATTTTTAAAAATCGGCCCATTCGTTTTAGAGTTACAAGTGTTTGTAGTTTAGCTCCAATTTGAATATACACTGCGGTTTTTAAATGTTCTCTCTTTCATATAGCATCTCGTTTTAAAGGCCCTCTAATTCTTTACCCAACGCCACTTTGTTTTTTAAAATCGGTTCAGCCGTTTTAGACTTACACCCAATTTCATTAAAACCGAATTGTTTTTACACTATTTAAGTCAAATTTCAAAAGTCTGGAACGGCTGTATCGATTTTGACAAACGAAGTATAGTTGAGTAGGGAATTAAAGGACCTTTAATGAGTTGCCACCCCCTTGGTACTAGGTCAAGTGACAAAAATATTTTTTATGCTAAAAAGTAGTTTAAGTGACATCCTTTTACCCAAGATTGAGTTAACCTCGATATCTTGTCCTATTCAAAAGATAAAGGGGGTACCCCTTTTAATATCCAGTATTATTTTATTATTTTCGAACCATCTCAACTTGAGGCAGAGAAAAAAATGGGTTGTTGCATCTTTTAGCCCTTTTTCTCTCTCTCTCTCTCTCTCTCATTCTGATCATCCTCAGATTTTTGCTTTAAGCTTTGATATATTTACGTCAAAAGTCATACTTAAAGGTTATTCATTTATCTTTATAGCTATAAGAATACAGAACTACGGGCACAAGATTTTGATCCACCGGCAACCTACTTGGATGTTCGGCAGGCAATCACTTTAAATTGTATTCAACCACTTGGTGTCGAAACAATGAAGAAACCAAGGTAAATCTATGTTTAAAAATGTTTCCATTGTGTTAAATATTTACGTCTACAATACTTAAAGTTCTAAACAATTTCAGAAATTTCTGTATTTTTTTTAATTTATTTATAATACTTATTTAGCTAGAAATCAAAATTATCCCATTTTCTTACAGAAAAACAAATTTTGAAATTTACTTTTAGATCGGTACTAATAGCAGGTCCAAAGCTAGCTGGTAAACATCTATTAGCAAATGCCATTTTTAATCATACACAATGTGTTCTTTTTGATCTGTCTCCAGAGATCACTGCTGGAATTTATCCGGGAAATAAGGTAAAAACAAATTATTAGTAACTAACTTCAGCTTTCTAATCTCATCTATTAATAATTCCTGAGGAGGAACTGTTCAACAAAAAGAGAAACTTATTCGGTTAAATTGGCTTAGTTTTGGTTTTCAGGACCAACTGCTTCACCTGGGGTACGTTACTAAGATGGGTTATTGCAAACTTATAGCAAAATCACTTGAATTTTTTTAAATTATATTTATAACCAAATAAAAACGACTTAACCAGCTAATAGTATACAAGACGTACATCCAACTCTCTTAATATGTAGTAGTCGACGATAATAACACCCAGATTTTTGAGTCAGTTTTTAACTTCCTTTCTTTCAAAATCGTCTTGTGTTTAAATATTAACTTTGTATTTGTTTGTTTTGATGTCTAACTACACTTGACCCTGTGGATTTGTTTGATGATTAAAATTTTGACCTTTGAACTTCCCTCCTACGGTCTTCCAACTAAACTCTGCTCTTGGCTCTCCAGTCATCTTTCTAATCGACGTATATCAGTCATTGTTGATGGCCACTCTTCAAGCTTTCACAGAAATTAATGCTGGAGTGCCACAGGGTTCAGTACTAGCACCAACTTTGTTTCTTCTTCACATCAACGACGTTCTTTCTTCCACAACCAATCCCATTCATAGTTATGCTGACGATAGTACCCTTCACTCCACTTTTCAGGTTCCCAAACCAATCTCCTCAACGCCGACTTGGAAAGCAAACGCAGGGCGATGCAGATATCACTTTCACAGGATCTCAATTTGATATTGGATTGGGGCGCCAAAAATCTCGTTTAATTTAATGCATCCCAAAACACAATCATGTTCCTTGTCATTTAAACCTTGGAATTATCACATTTTTTCCTTTTGTTTTGTTATAAGATTGATCTACTTTTTTCTTTGATTTTAACTCGCCTAATGCTATTTTATACTGAGTGTTCAACATATTTAAAACAAAGTTTTCTAGGGACTTGCCATGTTAATACATCTTGTCACGAAAATGTCAAGAATTCTTCAGCCTTCAATAATTTTTTTCGACGGAGCGGAGAGAATATTTTACAAAAAAGTTCCCAAAAATGAGAAAGAACTAGACCCAAAAGGATTGGCAAAAAGCTAATAAAAGGAATTATCAAAACTATTAAACCTGAAGATAGAATTTTGGTTTTGGGAATTACAGGAGCACCCTGGTTGGCACAGGCAGCAAAACTGAAAAAGCTTTTGAAAGAGTAAGTTATTCTCTGTTGGATCAATTAATAATATCTGATTCCATTTTTGGTTGAATACACAAGGGAGCAAGTATTAGTTTTAACCTTAAAAATAATTTCAAGGAAAAAAAATAAGAAAAAGGTTTTTTGGGATATCTATCCAAGTAATTTTACTTATATTAAATTTAGGTTATTGTAATTTTTAAGCCAATTTTAATACCAAGACCTGACTATGGCACAGTATACCTTTGGTGGAGGGAACTCTTAAGACCCTTCCATGGCGTAGATAGAGATTTTAACTTCACCAGCTTAACGACGTCAACTGTTTATCAACCATACCCAATTCTTAGACAAGTCGTAGAGAAAGTAAGTTTATTATTATAAAAATAAATAAAATTAAACCATAGTAACAATTTATCTTCAGGGACGATATTCAACAACGAAATTACTATCCAGCAATTTATTTTCTTCAGTGCAACCGTACAGTTTTCAGATTTAGGGACATTATATTGTATTATCGGATGCCAATTTTAGATATAATAGCATCTGTGTATTACTTCGGTTTAACCGGAAGTGATATAAACTTTGATATTTTAAATGGAACACCCTGTATATTTTTAGAATTTGAATTCTACAGGTCATTCCTGATATAAAACCTTAGATATATTTCATAACCTAACTCTTTTGGTTTTGGAGAAAATGGCGTTTGAAAATGTCCAAACGACAGCACATTATGCAGTTTTATGGGAAAACAAATGAACATCGCAAAAATTTAAAATGCTTAAAATAGTTCTTTTAAAAGACTCTACCCTTAGAGACCATTATAATACTACTTCCTGTTTAACCGGAAGTGCTGTAAAATTTGAACTTCCAAGTATGATAACCCTGATAATTTTAATGGAACACCCTGTATATTTCCTAAGATTTAAATTCTTTAAGCTATTCCTGATATAAAACCTATAATATACCCATAACCTAACTTTTTAGTTTTAGAGAAAACTGAGTTTAAAAAGGTCTAAACGACTTCACAATAGAGAGTTTCATGAATATTTTGTCGTCGTCAGGACCTTTTCAAACGCCGTTTTCTCTAAAACTAAAAAGGATAGGCTATGGATATATTATAGGTTTTATATCAGGAATAGCTTAAAGAATATAAATCTTAGGAAATATACAGGGTGTTCCATTAAAATGATCACGGTTATCATACTTAGAAGTTTAAATTTTACAGTACTTCTGGTTAAACAGGAAGTATGCTATAATAGTATAATAGTCTCTTGACGGTAGAGTCGTTTAAAAGAACTCTTTTAAATATTTTAAATTTTTGTGATGTTCCATTTGTTTTCTCACATAAACTACATAATATGCTGTCGTGTGGACATTTTCAAACGCCAGTTTCTCCAAACCAAAAGAGTTAGGTTATAAATATATCTAAGGTTTTATATCAAGATATGACCTGCAGAATTCAAATTTTAAAAAGTATACAGGATGTTCCATTTAAAATATCAAAAGTTTATGTCACTTCCGGTTAAACCGAAAGTTATATACAGATATTATTATATCCAAAAAGTGGTATTCGGTGATACAATATAACGTCCCCAAATTTGAAAAACTAAATGATTTGCGGGACTGAAGAAAATAAATTGCTGGATAGTAATTTCGTTATCACCCGGTATAGGGTGTTGAAGAATCTTCATCTTCATTTTGTAACACCCAGTATATATTTTTTTTAAATTATTTTATAGGTTCTTACACCAAGACGAATTATTCAACTAAAGTACAATCCCTTAAGAGCTCAAGAGTTGTTTGAAGTGTTTGTGTCCGAACCAGATTGAACCCATAAGCGACAAAGAGTGGAAAAAATACATTAAATGGTAAGAGGATAAGTCGTCTAGTTTGGAACTTAAAATTTAACAACAAATCACCGGTGCTAAACCGCGCACAGATCTGCACACGCATACGGTGAGTAATTACACACATGCAACGTGTGCCTCAAGCCGTGCGCGCCTCAGATCATTAATCGAAAATTTTTATTGCTACGTATGCGTGCGTGTTTACGGCGCTCCGGCAAGAGCGCCGAAAGAATCACACATACATCATACTGGTCAATAAGCGCCAGGCAATCTTTATTGGACCACTCCATTTTAATCAATAAACAATAACTTTTACGACAAAATCCCGAGAATACAACAACAGACGATTGTTACTGTCCAAACTGAGCGCGAACGCATACGCATGTTTCTTTGAAGCCAAGGATCTAGCGACTGCCTTCGAATATCGATTTGGATTTCGTAGCGCAATCGCACTGTCGATTTCACGGTTTCCTTGTAATGTGATGAGATCCATGGTCCGGCCAGCTTGGATTAGGCAACCTACAATACATGTACGTCTGCAAATTTGTGTTGCTTTCGTGGAATTGTATTCTACTGTAGTCTGTAGTAGTACTAAACAATGGTTTATAGTCATCGAGATAAAATAAAATTATTCTCTATAATTGTAGTTTGTAGTATAAAAATAATTGCGCCCAATTTACATATGTATCAAATTAATAGCTTTTATTTAAAAAAAAACTAGAAATAATGGCTTTGCTCTGTTAAATGAATATTGTTTTATTCTGGACTAATAAAACCATTTTGAAAATCCTTACTATAAGAAAAAATCATACTGTTGTATATCTGGGTATTTTTGTATATCATAAAATCAAAGTGTCATATACAGGGTGTCCCAAAATTAAGGGTGAATATTTTACCTGCGCATTCGACGACCATAAAAATGTCTCCTAAGGGAGCTGCGCCCTTCCGAATAGGGCACCCCGTAGAAGGTTTTTTCCTAATATTTTCGAAACCTTCTAAGATAAAATTACGGAATTGGGTACAATTTATAAACTTTTTGCGCTGAATTCAGAATTTTAATATAATTAATAATTTTTAATAAAAATATAAACAGTTAAAAAAATGGGATCATTTTAACCTCTCACCCCCAGGTACGTGACGCTTCTGATTAAAATATTGAAATTCTGAATTCAACATGGAATTCAGCTTAAATAGATCGTGCCCAATTTTGTCTTGAACGCTTTCGAAAAGATTGGAAAAAAACCTTTTGGGAGTGCTCTAGTCGTAAGGGCACAGTTACCTTAGGAGATTAGGAGGCATTATTCAAACAATGTGTATATAATAAATGTTTATTATTTATGGTCTTAGAATACGCAGGTAAAATATTTCCCCTCAATTTCGGGAGAACCTGTATAATGAATAAAACAAAACTAAATATATTGTTTCAAACATTTATTAAGTTATTAAACCAATTATACTGGTATTTTACTTGTTCAAATAGTTTTCTGCTTGTTTAAAGCTTTTACAGCTAACATATTGGCTTCTTCTGGGGAGGGCTTGACAAGTTTTGTTTTGGTTCTTGTTCTTTTCATTTTTTTTCGTAGGAAAAAATTTTCGCTGAGGGATAATTTTTTTATTAGCGGGTACCTTGGACGTAGATGGAAAAGCCAAATTAATGTCTTTTTGGTATCTAACCGCATCTATGGTGGGTTTAATTGGCACAATAACTTTTGTACAGCCTCCAACTCTTCAAAAGAAGTTACACCATTAACGTGTTCAGTGAACTGCAAAATTAATTTCTTCTTAGCTTCTTCCAGAGACCTCTCCGGCGTTTCCAATGTAAAACATTGCTCTAGGTTGTAAAGGTCCTTTTTTGTGAGTAAGTGCAGACGCTCTAAATGAGAATTAGACACCGAGTCTCTCACTTCATCTAAAATTACCTGAAATGGAATTTTTGCCGCTATCTTTGATGCCAAATTTTGTTTTTCAGATTTTGATAGGAATAGGTGACCTAAATCTTGTTCTTGTTTATGGCCTATGTGACTTTTGCAAAAGTTCAATACACATTTTCCATCTTTCATTATTTTAATACTCATTCTGGCAGGGCAATAACCATTAATTTTATTCGAGCCTTGTGTTTTGAGCTTTCTTATGTTTAGTCCCTTTTTCTTATACAGACCTGAAAAATATAAATAGATAAATGTAAAATGAGAAAAATCAATAAGAGTTTTAACTATGAATTTAAAACAAAAAATATTTGGTACTCACCTGACCTATGGCAATTATATTTCACTGTGGTATAGTTAGAATTTTTATTTGAACCAGACATTTTCACAAACGATGAATATGAGTCTTTTTCGATTTTGCACTTCCAAAATTGAAAATCCTCAAAAGTATCGAATTTGACACATTCATTTTCAATAGTTAAAAAATGGTCACTTCTATAATGTAGTATTAACTTTTCTCGACTACCATCAGTATACACACATAATGGGCACTTTAATTTTGCCTGGACTTTATGGGTTCTTTTATGAAAAACAAAGTCTTTTAAAGTTTGAAATGTCTCATTGCACAAGGGACAAAAGTAATTTTTGCCTTTATAGGAGCTATTTCTTCTAATTTATCTATAAAAAAAAGTGGTGCTGTAATTTATTTTGTTGTATTTGCTATGATTGAGAAAATGTATCATTAGCCTTACCTGGATGCTGCTTTTTCACATGGAATCTGAGATTTCCCAGACTTGCAAAGTTTTTTGCATTCTAAGCAAGACACAGATGACTGGCACTGATTGACTTTTTTTGTGTTATTGTATCGAGCTTATCTAAAACATTAATATTGTTTTAAATTAACGGATACTAAAATAATATTAATATTTTACCTGGGTGTTTTCTTTTCATATGTAAGGTTAAGTTTGACTTTGTACTAAAGTTTATATGACACTCTATACACCGATTCATATTTATAAAAAGTTTTTCCCAATAATCACAAACAAGTATTTAAAATTTTGAATAATAAATTACCACTCACTTCAAAAATTAGAAAAGATATCGGCACAACACTTTTAAATGATGAACGTCGATTCAAAATCGAGAACTAAAATGTCACAACACTGACAATGCGATTACTGCGCATGCGCTACGAAATCAAATCGATATTCGAAGGCAGTCGCTAGATCCTTGTTGCGCGCTCAAGTCATTCACGAGAAGCAGCTCATGCGGCGAGAAGCCACGAGAGCGACGTTCACATTTGCACACGCATGTGTATGTGTCTTCGCTCAACGTATGCGTGTCTGTACGCAGCTTTATATTTTAAAAGGTGTTACAAGAGGACAAATGAACAATAATATTTTTTGAATTTTTAAAATGTCGTTTTTGGAAAAACCGGTCCCATGGTTCAAAATAATAAATACAAATTTTTACTCCGATTGGTAACATACAGGCCGAGTTAGGGGGCGTCCATAAATTACGTGAGACATTTTAGGGGGAGGGGGTCGAGCAAAATCTTACCAAATCTCACGAGGGGGAAGGGGGGTCTGTGAAAATCTCACGCAATTTTTGTGTAGGTAGAAAAGAAAACAAAAATTTTGGGACAGGCCTTCCCCCAGGAAAATGTGATGTGTGTATTCTTGCTTTTGCTTTTTGGATGGAGGACCTTTTTTTTTGCTCTTCTATATTTTCTGAAAACAAAATCAATTTCGGTTCAAGAAATTGAGAGTTCTGTATTCCCATCATAAATCTCACGTGAGATTAGGATAGGGGGAGGGGTTAAAGAAAATCTCCACCTAATCTCACCAAGGGGGAGGGGGTCCAAAATATGGAAAAACATCTCACGTAATTTATAGGACGCCCCCTTATAACTAAGTAAAACATGGAAAATTGTAAAGAGTAAAGTACTGTTATTTTTAAAATAGGACAAACTTGTATATGTATATGTTATAGATAATTAAATTTTATGGTTCAAATTTAAAGATAAAAAATTGAAGTAAAAGAATTAAAGTAAAAAATACATAATTTTGTCAATGCAAGAATTACGCAATAATACTTTTAAAATACTGTTGCTTAAGGCAGCAAATTGAAAAAACATAACAATATTAAATTTTCTTTTAAAATGTTTGCTTTCTTTGCTCATTATTTAAGTTTAATGCGTGGATGTAAAAGATTGACAATAATATTTTTTTAAGCTTTAATTTTAACATAAAATTAAATTTTCTACAACATTTAGATACTAATACAATTTTGTTCCATTTTTAATAAATAATTCTAGCCATTTTTCATATTTTTTAGTTATAACTCGCCCTGTATAATACCGATCGGAGTAGAATTTGTATTTCTTAGATATTGACTAAGCGATTTTTTTTTTCAAAACTCCGTTTTAAAACTCCAAAAATATTATAGTTCATTTGTCCCTTTTGGACACCTATCCTGGAACACACTGTATATTATATCACTCTTAAAAACCTTTAAAGTTTTTAAAAAATATTACAAAACTAAATGTACCTATCTAACTTTTAATCACTTTAGAAAATATGACCACATGTGAAAATAGTAAATAGCACACTGTTTTCATGCATAGAAAATGCCTTATATCACACTAGTGTTGCAAAGTACTTTACAACACTAGTGTTGCAAAGTATAATATAAAGCTGTCATCGCTGTCATTGTTATTTAAAATAAATTTGGAGTTATCAGGCTGTTAATGAGATCTACATTGAAAAAGACCAATGCAACATTTTTTTAATGAGGACCTTTTTTTAATTCTTAAATGATAAAAAGCGACTAGGTAGGTGATTTTTGATATAAAAATATTGTCAAACAGTATAATATATCGCAGTAAGGAAAAGTATATATCACCCTAGTGATGCAAAGTTTTCAATTGTTTTCTTATTTTTCCGTGAAGACAAACAACTTTTATTGTTTTTTTGGTGAATAACTTGTGGTCGTAGGAAAAATAGTGTACATTACTTGTGGGAAAATCCACTTTCTTACGCGTGGGTTTGTCGCACTCGGCTGACGCCTCGTGCAACAATATTCCCACTCGTCGTGGAAATAAAGTCATTTTCCACCCTTGTAATGCTCCCGCCGTGCAATATATCGCACATCATTATTCTACCCTAAGAGACCGCGTGCAATATATTGCACGGTCAATCTAATGTATTTTAACGTTATCAAAAGATCGTTCGGTCTGCTTGGAGATTTTGGTTTATTCGTTTTGGGCTAAAGAAACAACTCAAATTTATTTTTTTGATCTGGCTAATGGTTGAAGGCATATTATGTAGATGGCGCCAGGGTGTACTTAAACATTTGGCCAGCTATAAGAAGAAGCGGGAATGCATCATTTGGAGTGATCCACGCGTTTAGACTTGTATTTTAGTAAGCTAGTAGGTTTTGGCTGTGTTTTTTTTGTGGGTGCTATGAATGGTGATGGTGAACCTGAGGCGAGGAAAGCACAATGATAGAAATACTTTTAGTATATAATACGAGTTTATGGGTCCTATTTGATATTATGCTCTTTGCAGTTTGGTTACCAGCACCCGTATTATGTAACTCTATAGAGAAGAAATTTGCCCATGTTTTTTTCTTAATATTTTAAACAAAAAACACATAACATTTCTCTAAATTAAAGCCTATTGATTATTTTCAAATGCCTTAGTTATCTTTATGTGGTTTCTAGTAAAGTTTCTTCCGTGAATAGGCGGGAGTAGGTAAGAGGGAGTTTGTTGGACACGGGACTTAAATACTTGAAGATTTGGGGGAAGGAAAGACCTCGCGGGCAGCAGGTTCCACAATCTAGAAACTCTAGGGATAAAAGAACGAACAAATTGGGAAGTTCGGGGCCTTGTCCAGTTGGACCCTATACGGTCATGCATACGCGCGGAACTACGAGTTTCTCTGTTGGGAACCGTGAGTGGAGGAATAATACTGGACAATTCTTCAGAGCAGAAACCATGGAAGTACCTATAAAAGCGATAAATCCCCCACAGCCCGACAATGGGCAAGAGAGGGAAAAATTAATATACAAGCACTCTCTGTAGTTAGGGAAAAAAATGTCCAGCTTTAATGTTTCAAATTGTAATCAGTAGACTTTTAACATACTTATGTTTAATTAAATAAATTGTTGTTTTCCAAAAAAAAAAAAAAGAAATGGGGCATTATTTAATTTTATTATTGTTTTAAGAATTTATAAATGAAGGCATTTTTGATAATTTCTTGCCCTAGGGCGTAAAAGTTATTTTACGCCCACATTTATAAATGCGGGGCGTTTTTGATCCTTTCTGCCCTAGGGCGTTAGCGCAATTTTACGCCCTTAAATGGGGCGTAAAATTATATTTTTCGCCCGGTCGTACAAAAAAATAACATGTCTATCTTTAATAGCAAATGTGGATATGATCGTAAAAAGAATAATTTTTAGCAAGACGCACTGATTTCCAATTGAAATTTACATTTATTCGAGATCTGAGAGGCCGCATATTACCGAAACTAATAAATGATTGATATATCAAATGTAGTATTTTTAAACGCCTTTTTAAATATTTGCTTGAGTGTGATATAAATACAGGGTGTTTGATTTAAAAAATAATTTCTGTAGTACTCTGGATATCTCAAGGTCAAGAAGAACAGAGGTGAATAAAATTTAATCTCTGAAATTTGGGGAAAAGTTGTCCCAGAAAAAATCCAAGTTTCAAAAAGAGAGATCCCATTCTTGTATTTTTTTTGTAAATTAAATCCAAATTTTATCGACAAATTCTAAATTTTTAAAAAATATCCATATTTTTTAAAAACTATAGCCAGTTAAAATTTTTCCAAACAATTTTTTATGCAAAATTTTCAGATGCCTCTAATTATTGAAAAAAGGTAGATTTTTAAGCGAAATTTGGAATTTGTCGTCAAAAAGTTAATCCAATTTACAGAAGAAAATAAAACAAAGAATTTCAGCTACAAAACTTGGATTTTTTATGGAGGGTGGGGTAATTCAAAAAATCAATTTTTTTCCTAAATTTTAAAATTCAAAAATTTCTTTACCAACGTATTTCTCTTAAGACCACTAGCATCTGGTATAAATTTGTTGTGGGTCCCATGTCCTAGTTTTTAGGATAAAGCACAGCCTTCAACCCAAATTCTAAGCCGTGAAGGAGAAATCTGGCAACACAGCACAGTAGGAATGTCAAGTAATGTTTAGAAGTAAACAGGAACAATTTTAAACGATTGCTTCAAAGGTTTTTTCTGTTTTTTAAAGTTAAATCGTAGCGTGTATTTATTATATAAAGAAAAAATAAGTAATTAATTGTTATATTTAAAAAATAGGACCAGTGCCAATATGTCAATCGTTTTTACTTTTAAATATTGCGTATAGTTAGTTGGTGCGTACGGCAGGTACATTATGCCACGAACGTGCTGCGTCTTCGGGCTGCAAAACGAATTACCGAAGTTATATTAAAACAGTGGGTTAACAAACAACATTTTATTTCCCCATAAACGATGAAATTAGGGAAAGCCCGGTTGTGCGCTATTGACCGGATAAGTGTTTTTTTATTAAAAGTAAAAGTAGTACCTATACGGTAAATGGACAAATATATTTTACGGGCTACTAATTAACTAAGTGTGTTTTTAAAAAATTGGTTTTATTTTATATCAATAGTGTGTATAGTTCACCAAAAACAATTATTTACCCCAAGCAATATCCTAAGGACTATATCAACTAATGCGCATAAATATCCAGGTAAGTTCACCAAAAAATATTATTTATATAGATATTCTGAAAGTTATTTACCTAAGGCGGTTTTAGGGTAAATATAGTGGAAAACCTAATTTAAAGCGTTTGTTATTTTAAAGCGCATCTTATGTAATACGCTATATTATTAAGCTTTTATATTTATAACTAAACACACATGCTTTCAATTCATTTTAAGTATTGCAAGTATTTCTAAATAATAAATGTTTAGTTAACTTTAAAAAAGCTACATTGGTCTGTTCGCAAAAAATGCATAAAGCGGGGTAGAAAACATCATAACAATTTGAAATTTTTAAATCCTTACCAACAAATTTGTATAAGGCAGAAAAGTTCCTGATAAGTTTTGCAGACACATTATTGCTTTTTAGGGCAACTATAGTATTTAAAATTATACCTATATGTTGTCTAAAATATCCAAAAAAAATTAATACCTATATTTTGTTTAAAACACTTAAAAAATTAATTATATTTAGCATGTAATCTATTAGGAACTCATTTCAATATTCCTACTGTACAGTGTTGTTTGCAACGTTGCCTTTCTTACTTCACGGCTCAGAGTTTAAGAAGGCTGTGGATAGTTATTTTAAAATATTATCTACGCCAGTGGTGCTTGTACGGTTGAGATAAAGTAGATTTTTAAAGTTTTTTATATGAAGCCCAACAGAGACTTTTTAAATTTGTAAAGATAAATACAATTTATAAAGCATAATAAATTTATCCTATAAATTAGACAAAAAAAAACAAAATTAATTTAATGTCAAGACAAGACCCCAGGATGAGAAAACTTTTCCTCATCAAAGAAAGAGATTTTGGAGCTTAAGCAAATAATTTCTAATCTGAAATTATAATCTTTTAGGTACAAAAAAACGCCTTTGGGCAGAGAGAGGGCGATATTTAACAAATGGGCTGATGGAAAGAGAGAGCTAGAAAAGAAACAGCAAGAAAAAACAAAATAAGGGCAAATAAAGAAAAGAAATAATTCATTTAGCTCGATTATCTTATAGGCGCTAATGTTATTATTGTTTTTCGTTTTTAATTCTTTTGTTGATTTCATTTGTGGTTTGTTTTGTTAATTTAAATTAAACTTTTTTTGAAATTTAATTTTTCTTAAAAAACAATTTAAATTTTTACTAATATTTAATTTGACTTTAGACATTAAATTAATTATTTAAAAAAAAAAGTTTTTTTTAAATAATTAAGACACCGTAGTTCAAAAACTAAGACGTTTAGGACATATGTTTATATAAAGTGTTTTTCTTATTTTCTGTTGTAGAATCGCCCTGTAAAGTTAGTCGGTTGAGTAACTGAACACCCTGTATGTATGTAGGTAATTTGATTGAAATTGATGAAAGTGATGTCTATTGGTGCATAAACGGTGAGGTTTATCAACTTTAATAAAGAGTACCATATTTTTAAGTTTTTGATTGTCTATAAAATGGCGCCCCCAGCTTTGCGATATCTGTCAAAATAAAAAGTTATGATGTAAATAAATTTTAAGTTTTAGGTAAAGTGCTCTCTGGCGGTATTTAAAAATAGTACTTTTGTCTTAAAATTTTAGAATCGGCAAAGCTCGATTTGTGTGCTAAATATCAACTGAATTGGTTAAAAAATAAATGCAATATAGCGAAAAAACCAAAATAAAAATTGAACTTTGACGGCTTGTAACTCGAAAACAAATGACATTTTGAAAAAAAATATATATAAATCTCTACCCTTATTTTGTCAAGTAGAATCACTCTCCTAAGTTTCGTGATCGATTTTTGAATTATCCTGTATAATAATCGGAGAGCGCCGACGTTCCCCAAACCCGACCACGACAGGGCAAAAACTACCCCTTTGGATTATCCCACCGGGTCAAAGAGTGTTATAATAGAGCCCTTTAAGATAAGTACGGAAAAGTCTGAATCCTACCGAACATTGTTTTACAGACAAAAGATAAAATATTTTTTTACCTGACAGGTTAACTTCTTTTTCTATTTTATTCCAAGATTTTTCTGTGTAATCTTTTCAAAAATATTTTTTTAAATATTATAAAGTACAGGACATTTTTTAAGTTCCTCCACAAATCTAATATTAAATAATTCCATATTTCGTACAAAACACTTATTTCCCCGTGTAACAATCAGATACAATCACAACATGAATCACACACTGTAAACAAAATACAACACTGATCTTATTGCATGTGTTTACTAAAGAAGGCGGATTGCTGAAATATGCACACGTACTGTTGAAGGTGATAAAAATCGCTTTGCGTCGCTGTTTTACCGACCCATCTGCGGAGTGCCTTATTTATTTTTAGTCCGCGACTTACGCCATCTCTACTTTAATAAACGCGAAAATAGTGCGTGGGCACAAATTAAGTGTGTCCAGGAAGAAGTCGAAGCTTAAACGGTAGTGTCGGGTGCAGTAGAGTTTTGGTAGCAATATTTATTGTTGATTATGGTTATACGGTGTGAATAAATTGTTGATTATACGTTTAATTTAGTATAGTTAACTAGTGCGTATGTATAGAGAGTTATGTATGTGATGTGATATATGATAACTAGATAATTTAGAAATGGATCGACAACTGGAAATAAATGCGGTGCAGTTTCAACTACAGGATAGTTTGCCTTTTAAACAAAAACTTTTAATTAAACAGAAAGAACGACCTACTCCCGATCTTCAAATTAATTGTTCATTTACTAGTAAAACTAGGACATACAACAGAGTTTTTGATAGGAAAATTTATGAAAAATATGACTGGATTTGTGGTTGTTCAGTTACAAATAAAGTGATCGAAGTATTTTGTATAGTAATAGTTATAGGCAAATGAATTTAAAAAACATCAAACTTAGCTCTTTTTTTTTAACTTTGGACAAACCACGAAGGCTAAAAGCCTAAATACTAACGTACCGTGGGTGTCTTAAGCGAGGTAAGAGGGAGTTTGTTGACACGGGACTTGAATACTTGAAAATTTGGGGGAAGGAAAGACCTCCACGGGCAGCAGGTTCCACATTCTAGAAACTCTAGGGATAAAAGATAAATAAGTGGAAAGTTCTGGGCTTGTCCAGTTGGACTGTATAGGGATGCATACGCTCGGAACCACGAGTTTCTCTGTTGGGAACCGTGAGTAGGGAACTATACCGGACAATTCTTCAGAGCAAAAGCCGTAGAGGTACCTATAAAAAAGCGATAAATCCCCCACAGCCCGACGATGGAGGGAGAAGGAAGTCTTTTTGTAAGTGAAGGATCATTAATGAGACGAATAGCTCTTCTTTGAATAGAATCAAGAATGCTTAGGGTTGTGGGGGACGCCATGCTCCAGATATGAGAATAATATTCCAAGGGAGATCGGATTTGGGACACATATAAAGTGTATAAATTAGAAGGGGAAAAAATACTTTTAGGCTCGAAAGATAAATCCAAGCTTTTTTAAAGCTGCCGTGGCTATAGATACAATATGCTTATGCCAGTTAAGGTTACTTTCAAATGTGACGCCCACCAGATTGAAGGTGTCTTTGCTTTGTAAAACTTGGCCGCTCATAAGTAGAGGATGAGTATTTGATGACTGTTTTCGCGACAAGGAACATGATTGTGTTTTTGATGCATTAAAATGGACGAGATTTTTGGCGCCCCAATCCAATATTAAATTAAGATCCTGCGAAAGAGATATCTGCATCACTTTGCGTTTGTTTTCCAAATCAGGTTTAGTGATGGGTTTAGGAACCTGAAAACTGGAGTGAAGGGTACTATCTTCGGCGAAACTATGAATGGAATTAGTTGTGGACGAGAGAAGGTCGTTGATCGAAAGAAAAAACAATGTTGGTGCCAGAACTGACCCTGAGGCACTCCAGCATTAACTTGGTGAAAGCTTGAAGAATGGCCGTCCACAATAACTGATATACGTCGATCAGATAGATAACTAGACAGCCAAGTACAGAGTTTAGTTGAAAGACCATAGAAGGGAAGTTTATTAAGAAGTGCGGCATGCCAGACCTGGTCAAAAGCTTTGGATATATCAAGAGCAAGCAGCTCACTCTATACTTAAAAACATCACATAAATATTGCCATCTATCCTTCCCTTAACCCGCCCCTGATTCTCTTCTTCCCTTTATTTATGTACGTTTACCCCGACATAGTACACGATCATTGATCCAAAGCGGTAAGCCCAAATTAAGCCCTTAAGGGACGTTTATCAATCTGTAACCCTTGCACGCCGACGTACTTAACAAATTGCAGGGGCTGCCTGACACCGGATTAGTTAACATCGAAAGTGCATGTTGATGTATAATCCTGGGATAAAACGGGACGAACAGGAATACTAAAATTGGTTTTCGTTACTGTTTAACTTTATTCTAAGAAGTTTATCTTATAAATGACAATCACCCAAGCAGCAAGCCGACGTCTTATTGACGTCTCTTTTTAGTAATTTTTCGTCACATTTGGTCAGCAAAGACGTCATAAGATGACGACAAAGTCACAGACAAAAGACGTCCCGTTAATGACGCCATAATAACGTCTTTAAGATGACGAAAAATTGACGCCTATACTTTTTCTTTTAAAGCTAAAATGTTACCATATTTTATTTCAAAATTAAAATAGAAAAAACTTCTTACTGCTTACAATTTTTCTTGCACTGCAAGGACGCATCTCTCGGGACACTGTCCAACCTGGGGATGCAGATTTTTACAATAGCCGAAGATATTTCTTTCAAAGCTAATTGACATCACCAACCGCAGACCGGTCTGGAATTATTTTGGTCTTATCGGTATGGTGTATGCAATAAAAAGCGAAGATGGTGAATAAACGTAGTAGTTTATTGTCCATTGCGCCATCTATCGGTAGAGTTTTTTCCTATTTCAATTTTGTAAAATTAGAAGAAGCTTAATGCTGTCTTGAGCCATAAACAAAAAATAAAAATTGGTATTCCTCAGGGAACCGTTTTGGGACCATTACTGTTTATTACCTATATAAATTAATTACTAAAATTGACAATACCTGGGTTAACAATTTCTTATGCCAATGATACAGCATTGGTTTTTGCGGGTGATACATGGGATTGCGTTAGGCATCATACAATAGAAGGAATAAGAATAGTAAAAAACTGGCTTCAGACTTATAAATTAACCTTAAACTTGGCGAAAACTAATTATATTGCATTTTCATTTACTAGAGCAAATAGACCTCCTTTTAATGAAATTGTGGTTGATAATTATAGCATTCTGGAAACACCACATACAAAGTACCTTGGGATCATGATTGACCAGTTTCTTAAGTGGCAGCCACATATTGATTATGTCTTGAATAAATTACGGAAATTAATTCATAAGTTCTATCTTTTAAGGGAAATATTAAATAGAAAAACATTGATTACCATTTATAAGTCATTGGTAGAATCAATTATTAGATATGGAATACTTGTATGGGGTGGTCTATATAATAGTAGCTTATATAAATTAAATATTGTACAGAAATATATTTTAAGAATTATTTATAATAAAAATAGATTATATCATTCTAGAATGTTATTCTCTTTGGACATTGGTAATATTAGAACAATATATATATGTTGACCGTCTGTTCCTTTATGCACAAACATGAAGGATTACAGATTGTTTTAAATCATAAATATGCTACACGGGCTAATAATAACAGAGAAATACAACTTCCTGTTAGTCACAACAACTTAAATATTAAATATATAAATTATATTGGTCCTAAAGTTTTTAAGATGTTGCCCTATGTTGTCAGGA
The DNA here is from genome assembly GCA_014170235.1 of Listronotus bonariensis. Lineage (NCBI taxonomy): Eukaryota > Metazoa > Arthropoda > Insecta > Coleoptera > Curculionidae > Listronotus > Listronotus bonariensis. The sequence goes on along the minus strand of JACEGR010004831.1, from coordinate 8,971 downwards.
CTGTGGAAAATAAGCAAAAATTTAAAATATTATGCAAACGATACATTTATGAAAATTGGCAACAATTTGAAAGGTTGTTTGTTTGATGTAAAATTGTAAAGTGTACAAAATGTATTGTAGTTTTCTGGATCTTTAAGTTATATTATATTTTATTTCATTTTGAGATATATATCTAGGTTTATTATGTGGATCACGCACATACAGATGTTTTTACATCTAGGTGCATATTAATATTTTTGTTTGAGTTGTATATTGCAGTGTATTGTTTAATTATGTTTGTAAAGATTGTTAATTGGTTAAATGTTTAAATGAATAAATAAATAATAAATAAAACATTAGTCTTATTTTTCTGTCATATGATATTTCGGTTGGATTTTGACACTAATCATATAATGTCACAAAAATTTTTCTGGCGGGTTTTCTAAACTTAACGTCATTAGATTTTAGTGAGCTAGTATGACGAAAAAATGACGTCGAAAAACGTCACTTCAACGACGTCAAGAACACGTCATTAAAATGACGTCATAATTTTGGTCTGATGACGTCCTATAACCAAAAATGACTTAAAAATGACGTCATAATGACGTCAGCTTGCTGCTTGGGGAGTAGAGGTACATCGTTAAACTGAATCCGATTCAACCGATCGGATCGAACTTAGGAACGTGTTCTCATTGGTCGATTTCAAGGTTTAGTTCGAAATTGACCAATCAGAACATGTTTCAAAGTTCGAACCGATCGGTTGAATCCGATTTAGTTTAACGATGTACCTCTACTTAATGTACGAAAACGTAAAAGGGGACACGGTGCTATTTTTTTCTCTAATACAGATTTTTTTCGAAATGTAGGCTTCTCAGTCCGAATTTAGACTCTTTTTTCTCTAAATTTAAATTTGAAGTGTAAATTTAGACTTTTTTCTAAATTCAGACTCCTCCAAGAACAAACTTAATGTCTAAATTCAAAAAGGAAGTATAAATTTACACTTTTAAATCTAAATATAAAAAAAAAAGTCTGAATTTAAATTTTAACGAAAAAAAAAATATAAACTAAGTCCTTAATAAAGCCCATTTTAAGTAATTTTTCCGTGTTAATCGTATTCATCGGAGTGGTTCAAACCGCATTTGAAATGACAATATAAATATGAGAGTTAGATAGAGATGGGTATTTAAATGTTTTGAACCGTATTAACACGAAAAACGCCTTTAGTCTGAATTGGGCAAAAATTATAACGTGGCATTTTAAACTTAAGTGATAGCAAAAGCAAAAATTTAACACCTCTCAAAGTAATAATAATAGCAAAAATAGACAATAATAGGTTTGTATTTCGTTTTGAATTATTTATTTGTTGTAATCAGTGGCGACGCGACGCCAGTTTTGGATTAGGGGTGGCAATTTATGCTTAACCCAAGAAATTTTTAAAGACCAAAAAAAACCTTATTTGTACAATTGAAGGGCTTATTGTAAAAACCCGATAAGCTACAATGACAAAATACGGATCTTAAATTTTTAAGTTAAAAGAAAAATGTGTTAAATAAACTTTTATCAGAAATAAACTTAAATACCTTTTAATGAATTAATTGTCGCTTATCATATTATTAATTAAATTAGAGTATAAAACACTATGTGTTCTTTGCTTGCCAGTTTTTTCCGTCTTCAAAAAGTGATGAGGTTACATGTTCGACTGTACCATCGCGCCCAAAAAAACTCGGACAAAAAAATCTAGTTTAATCTCCTGGTCTATTAGAGTATTAGGTTTAAATGGTGTCAAAACAATGTAATTTTGGGACAGCTACGTCAAAAAATTTCCAAATACCAAAGTCGGTCTATATAAGGTCACGACATTCGGCCATATTGCTTTGACGTGTTATTACGTCACATCTCCCATTTTTCGGCCATGTTCTTCAGTTCCGGAGATAAACAGTTTATTGTATTATTAGAACAACCGTTTACACAACAGTTTTTAATTATTAGGTTGTAAATTCTTTTACTTTAAATAAAAAACATTTGGAATTACATCTTTCAACAAATATCACTTCCAAAACAATGCAAAATGAAATGCGCAAATTCTAGACGCCACTAGATTGATCATCAGCTTTGATTTTACCCAGTCTTGCCAACTTTTCTCCGTGGAGTGCGTCCCCGACCTCGAACAGCCTAAAAGTTGAGGATATGTCGCAACCTTATAAATAGAAACTAACCTTGCCAAATACATGGAAACGATTTATTATAGACCAGAAGATACTCCGTTACTTAGATTTTATTGTCCCAGGTTTTTTCAGGCACGATAGTAGGTACCTATATTTCACCATTACTACGTCAATTGAGAATTAATTTTGAATTTTTTTATTTTATCCGAAAGAGTGCTGTGGTCCCATTGGAACCAGGTCAATGGGACCAATGGTAGAACAGAGTCGTGCGCAGAGAGGGCAATAGGGGCAAATACACCCCCCAAGCCAGGAGCCCAAAAAAGACCTCTAAAAGCTGGGTTGTTTGGTGAAGGTGTACAAAAACATCCATGTGTGAGGATAAAGCTCTTTTTTTTGGGTGTTCATAATTTTATGGCCCCTAGGTTTTTTTAGATTAAAACCTTTTTTTTTTTGGTCTTAAATTTTGTTGAGCCTTTTTGGGCTGTTGCCCTCCCCATAATCACTTTCTGCGTACGGCTATCTGGTAGGATCCAAAGAAAATTAAAAGAAATCTTCAAATTGTTAAAGCCACGTATAGAAGGAACAGTTTAAAAATGTAAATTCGGTGCTCTTTGATAAGAAAAAAATACACACAAAAGTTTAAAGCAAATAAATCGGCATGCTTGTCTTCGCAGCCGCCTTTGCTATATTTCTTTTATGATATGCCGGTTGATGCAGCTGGTCATCGCACTATGGGATAGAAATTAATTTTTTGGGCAAAATTCTGAAACTTACCAATCTAACTTAAAATGAGGTGCCTATTACTGGAAAAATAATGAAAAAAAAATATTATAAATTATTACAAATGCTTTTTGGAAACCCCCTTAACATTATTATTTTTTATTGTACAAAATAAACTAAAATGTCAGCTTGTTTGGTTAATTCGGTAGTATTTTAATCAGTAATCCGATGATTATTATCTCATATGATATACAGGGTACGACAATAGGTATGATTTTTTAAATGGAATACCCTGAATATTATATCACCACCAAAAAATATTTTAAAATGCTCTAAAAAATACTACATTTGATGTGTCTATCTCCATTAGTTTCGGAAATATGACCATCCACATCTGAAAAGTAGTTTTAAATTATTCTTAGAAGCGTAATAGAGATACATCTTCCCAACTTTCTTTATTTTTTTAAAGTATAAAATAAATAAAAACCCTGTTTTGTTGGGTAGATTCTGTAGAATCCACATCTTTCATCAGAATGCTTTTATCTTTTAGGATATACAGTGTAGGACAAAACATATTAAGTTTTGAAATGGAAAACCTTGTAAATTATAAAAAAATCTTGTATCTGTCCTTATACTCAGAAGTAGCAAAAATAAGAAGGCAATTGTAAGTACAAATACTGATAAAGAAAAAGGTAAAAAAATCTTGGACAAAAGTAGCGAGACTTCGCGAGACTGCATCAGAAACACAACAATAGCTCTTATTATTTAAACTCTTTTACTTTTTTAGTATAAGGCTAATAATAAACTAAGTAGATTAAATGTTGTATATTTATGTTTACTTAAAATACATTTTCAAGTTTTTTATTACCCCAATAGAAGTCGTCATATCCTTTTATAATATTGCGTACATGTAGTTTGGAGTATCTACTTTGAAATACACAGCATAAGCCATTAAAATTTCAAAGTTGCTTTTTGGCCAAAATAATGGATTTCTATTCCATAGTCCGATTGCAGGCGGCCTTTTTTATGTTTTTTGTATTATTTTCAAAGGGTACCGAATTTTCGGTTTTAAAATGTTCTTACTATACCCACATGTATTTTTTTAGGGTATGTTCAGCGATTATACTTCGTCAATTGTGAACCGATTGTATTTTTTTTAATTTGAAAGAGTACACTTTTGTGGTGGTCCTGAGGAAATTGAGAAAAACATCAAATTTTAAAAGCACGTACAAAACCTTTTTTACTTTAAGAACTTTAACATATGTACTTAATTTAGAATGTAAATAACCATCTTTAATTTTTAAAAACTTTAATTTGTTTATTATTCTTAGCTTTTTAGTGGGTATGATCTAATATAGGTAACCAGGTTGGTTTACATCGACCTAATTGATTGACGACATAAAATTTTGCACGCCTTTTTTTTGACCCCATAGATAGATATAATTACCTAACTTTCGTTATTGCTAAACCGTTGCAATTCATAAAAAAATCTTACTCACAATAACTTGTAGGTCTAAAAGGACACTTTAAGGACTAAAAGGATAAAACATATTTAAGTAGATCTGTTCAACTCTGGTACAATACCCCTATTGAACAATGGTCCGCCGCCATATTGACTACTCAAGAAGCCATGTTGCGGCTGCCTCAGCGGACGCCCACGACACAAACTGCATGATCACAAGTACCGAGAGAAGTGGTACCGGGTACTGAGCTATTCGCAATCCGGTACGCTCCGGGGAGTGGACGATTTAATTATGCAGGGACGTATTTATAAATTTTAAATTGTATCTATACTCTCTTCACTATAAATTGAGAAAAACACCTGAACAAAAAATGTATTTCATTGGTTTAAAAAGTCAGTAACCCTAGTTACCACAATAAAAAATATATTTTATTGGTTTAAAGCTGCAGTAACCGGAGTTACGAGTTCAAGAATACCTATTTAAACTTTTCGAGAGAATTTTGCTCACTTTTCTCATGAGAACGCTGTTCCCCAGTTTCAAGAATAAGGACCCAGACATGAAGTTTCTTTTGTGGTGTATGAGGTATTCCTAAAAATCTAAATTTTACAAAAAAGAATCGCTATTTATGACAATATCCAAAATTATTATAGTAAAATATGTTTAGGTTTAAAAATAACATTGAAATATGCATACTTGTCTATTTATAAGAAAAACTTATTTTTATTTTTATGGGTTAGAGGTGAAAATTTAGGTCTTAATCGTTCCCCTTGTTCCGTCAACGTTGTCCAAGCACTGAAAAATGCAGTTATGCATTTCACAACACCTTTCAGGTAACGCGGTAGTGCCACCACGGACGTTATTTTTAAATAACTACTACCTAAATATGTCTCTCCCGCTGGGAATCGAACCGGCGACTCCTGGCTTGGGTTAAAGGTGAAAATTTAGGTCTGTACATTGTATTCGTATTTCGAAATGCAATAAGTTTTTTTTATCTTTTGACATCCCACGAAGGCATATGCCTACATACCAGAGTACCGTGGGTGTCCGGTTATTAGATGATTAACTCATCGTTCCCCTTGTTCCGTCAACGTTGTCCAAGCACTGAAACATGCAGTTATGCATTTCACAACACCTTTTAGGTAACGCGGTAGTGCCACCACGGACGTTATTTTTAAATGTTTTCCTTATAGTCGCGTGATAGGAGCAGTCGTTTGCGTTTAAGAATACCTATTTAAGCTTTTCGACAGAACTCCGACTACTTTTCTCATGAGAACGCTGTTCCCCAGTTTCAAGAATAAGGACACTGGGTCCTAATTCTCGAGCATCAGAGAACGGACTCGATTACATCGCCAAAATGATCGTTCACTTCCCGGGCTGTTTTCCTTATAGTCGCGTGATGGGAGCAGTCGTTTGCGTTCAAGAATACCTATTTAAACTTTTCGAGAGAATTTTGCTCACTTTTCTCATGAGAACGCTGTTCCCCAGTTTCAAGAATAAGGACCCAGACATGAAGTTTCTTTTGTGGTGTATGAGGTATTCCTAAAAATCTAAATTTTACAAAAAAGAATCGCTATTTATGACAATATCCAAAATTATTATAGTAAAATATGTTTAGGTTTAAAAATAACATTAAAATAACTACTACCTAAATATGTCTCTCCCGCTGAGAATCGAACCGGCGACTCCTGGCTTCGAAGATCAAAGCTCTGTCCACTGCGCCACGAAGGAGACCAGAGAGAAAAAGAATATATTGTTTTTGCTACTTTCCCCCATTGAACTGCAACCCTCTAGCTGGGGTAAGATTCACCCCCTAAATATTAAATGGAAAGTGGGGTTGCCAAGTATCTGCTATAATTTCTGTTGATATGACAGCTTGTCCAAATTTTGATTTTTATTTTTTAAAGTATAATATTAAATTACCTGTAAGCGCAATCTATTTCAAACTCAAAGGATATAATAAGGGTTTACGATCTTCAAAATGATATATTAGTCGATGATGTGACTCACTCCTAAAATTAAAGGGTGAAACACACCCTCGTCAGAAAGATTAAATTATGTCTCATTTTAAAGATCGTTTAACCCTTATCATATTCTCTGAGTTTCAAGTAGCTTGCTTTTACCAGTAATGTAATATTATAAATTAAAAAATTAAAATCAAAATTTTGACGGGCTGTCATATGAACGGCAACAATAGCAGATACTTAAACTTGGCGCTTGTAATGAAAGTCAAGAGACCTTTAAAATAGGACATCACTCGAACCCTCTTTCCATTTAAAATTTTGGGGGTAAGTCTCACCCCAGCTAGAGGGTTGCAGTTCGTTCAAGGGATGAAAGTAGCTTAAAATGTTTTCCTCTGAAATCAAAAATTAAAAGGTCTTAGCGTTTTTGCTTAAATGACCTGTTTCGTTTTTAAATGGCCACCCTGTATTTAAAAGCTTTAGAGGAAGCAGGGGAAATGCCGTTCACTTAAGGAAAAACATTGATATTTTTAATATTTAGGTTCTTATTTTAAAATTATAACAAAAAAACTATGGGTTACCTATTATTTAAAAAATATTTAAACACAAAAGGTTTAAAACTCTCAAAAATAACTTTTAATAAAATATAAAACAAATACAGCTTTTAGCGGGATTGCCTCTGATCATGGGTAATGCCGCTCAGACAAAGGGGTAATGACGCTTAAATCAGTATGTATGAGCAAAGCCATGCTACGAACTTTTACTTAACATATATAAATGAGATCAATTGAATTGAGTTTAAATTATGCTCATAGCTGCGTCTATTATAGAAACTAATATCATTGTGAGCAATATGTATAAATAAATAGAAACAAAACTAAGTAATAATAACATTTTAGTCTTTGGCACATAAGTCACAAATGTAGCCCTCTGTGGAGTCCCCACCCAGAGCATATGGCATGTGACCATAATTCACATATTGTACAATTATACCACTACATTTCGTCACTTTTCCTAAATTCTTTCCAAATATTGCATTTTTTGTAATTTTCATCGTCCAATTCCATGTTGTCATCACTGTTATCTTTACAAATATTTTCTTCACTTTCAGATTCCGTAAAACTTTCTTAAAAAACTTTTTGTTTGTAAGATTTTGCTTTAGCTTTCTTATCTTTGGGTTCTTTTTAAATTTAATTTTGTTTTCAGTATTACTTTTCTGTGCTTTCTTTTTAATCTAAATCTTTAGTCAGCTCTTAGTATAGCCATCCTATAGGTTTATATTTCGTTCTTACTGTTTAATAAAAAATAGTTTACGTCCTAGTTGTGGACAACTCATATTTTCAAGAAGATTTTGCGGTAGCTCTTGGTCGGTTACGTGGTTTATCTAAAGAAAAAATCAAATGCGGGTAATGGCGTTCACTGGGGGTTATTGCGCTCACCTGAGTGGCATTACCCTACATGACCGTTATAATTTTAGAATAAAATTGTACGTGCAATATTAAATATTTATCAGAAATCTCTAAAGTATGGCTAAACAAAATAGGTAATTACTAGAAATAATAATAGTCATAACAGAAAAGGTATAAAATTTTGAACTTACCAATAAAAATTTTCAGCCAAAAATTTATCAAAGCGACCGCAAATAAACTTAGGCACTTTTCTCCCTCCTGTTGCGAGTGAATTGGGGAAACTTGCCACTATCTGCTCTGTCGCCACCCCCCACTATAACCCTCTCCCGCGACTATACGTAATATGGTTTTTAAGTTATAGGTATGAGCTGCATTTCCCGTGAGCGGGATTACCCCGGCTTACCCTAGGATCTTAGATTAAGTGAAAGCACTTTAGCCATTTTAAAACATAGGTACTGAATTTTTAATTTGCCTCATAATAATAGACGGAACTACCCACTTTGGTTAATAACATGTGTACCTTGTGTGGTAACCCCCTCTCTGTCTTTTCCTCTTTATCGCTAATATCGCAAATTATATTATTTTAGTCGATAGAATGATCCTTGTCTATGTCCAACTCAATCTTCCATTTATGCGGGCCATTATTTCTTCACCACAGTGTTAACTACTCATTAATTCTCACATTTTCTAAGACCACCATGCGTTATTAAGATGCAGCAATAACTCATAAACTAACCACTATTATTTTATGAATCCTTTATTTTTCTCTATAATTTTATAGTATTGTGCTTTACTCTAACTAATCTGTAAATTACTACCTGCACCCCCGGCCAACTCTGTAATTAAAAACACCGTTTAATATTATTTGTTGTATAGTTTTACCATAAACGAGAAAGGAGACGACAAAAAATACAATTTCTTAAGGCAATAAAGAGAGTGCATATTTAAAAATAAATTTACTGTACAAAATTAAGTACCCATTATAAAGCTTTCCCTCTTTTTTAACACGCTTTTATTAGCTTGGGTTGTATGTATGTATGTATGTAACGGAATCTTTAAGCTTAATTTTCACCAACTTCCAGCGATTCGATTTCTTTGAAACTTTGCACACGTATCAAGGACCCATGACAATGCAATAATCTGCAAACAGTATCCTGTTATCCTGATTAGGATCGCCAGGATAAATAAATTCCTTTATAGATTTTCTGTAGGAGAGTAACAGAGAAAGAGCTAGTGCGCGATCTGCGCATGCGTGCAGTTTCGGACGTACTCTCAGC
>JACEGR010004830.1:0-81646 GCA_014170235.1 Listronotus bonariensis | reverse complement strand
CAAATAAAATATCATATCATTTTAGCTTTTTTAAAAAAGTCATTAGCGGGACGTCTTTTGTCTGTGACTTGGGCAGGTCAATTTAACGTCATTTTGTCGTCATCTTATGACGTCTTTGCTGACCAAATGTGACCAGAAATGACCAAAAAGAGACGTCTATAAGACGTCACCTTGCTGCTTGGGAGATTAGGAAAAATTAAATAGTATTTGGCTGGAAAAAATACTTTCCAGCTTTCATGATTACGGATGTAATATTACTTTAGTTAAACAAATAAAACGAATATTTATTTTTTTATCAGCATTTAATTCGTAGTTTTAACAATATACAGTATGAAGGTAAACATACATACAAGATTTATTGACTGGACATTTTAACATTTTATACAGTGAGCATTCATACATTATTGTTAGTATGTATAACAATTAAAAACCAACATTTTAAAGCCAACGCTAGTTTTAAAATATGATGAAAATGTATACACTCAGCATAAAATTACAGCAGTTGCAAAACTATTTTAGGCCGTTTTTTAAATTTACGAATATGGCTTTCTAAAATAATCTTTATGGTCAGTTGTAACCCACTAATTATTAATAAAAACAAATTGTATTATAGCCGATTTCGTCGACTTTAATATAACTAATTAAATAATTTGCTATATTACAACGCGTAAAATGTCATGTTATAAACTTTATAGTAAAATGTTAACCTTAAGTTTTTGTGTGCACTGAAAATATAAGGTGTCCCACTAAATTTTGACTCATTTTGATCGCAAATCGCTTTAAAACAAATAAAGTTATTGAGATAAGGTTTGTTAAAAACATCCTTAAGGTAGTACTACCGGTGTAAGAATTAATATTCAGAAAATTATAAAACTTAGCCTACTGGTACTTTATAATAAGAATATCAACCAGTTAAATTTTCAAAGGTCTACAGAGAGCTGAAAAGTTATAAATATTATAAAATAATTAATTGCCTTTAAACATTGATCTCTTATGAGAAATCGCAGATTTTATATTACTTTACAAAACCTGATATTCAGATTTCAATGAAAGTTGTATTAACGGAAGAAAAACAATTCTGAACATTTTGGCTAATTAAAATCCAATCTGTCAGAGCTTGTGATAGAAGTAGTTATTAAATAATTAAGAAAAATATGCTATGTGACTGACATGTGGCAACGCCGCTGAAAAGGTTATGCTGCGCCCAAAGAAGTTTATCGAGTACGGTTTATGTGACATAAAAAATATGATGCCAGTCCAATACGTTTTTTGGTTACAAGATCCAATGAGTGATAATAAATATCCGCAATAATTAGAAAACCATGTTTTTTCCGAGTGTTTTTAAGTGAAACAATTTCGACATGACAATAGTCCGATGTATCAATATTTAGGTTAATTGACAGAAACTTTTCATGTTTATCATTAAATTTATGTAGGTACTTGACCTTATTTTACAAATTTGGTATAATTTTTCCAGTGACTGTGTTGCCTTTTCAGTTAAATATATATTTTTGGTGATATAATAAGGATGGTTTAGAAATTTTATTCGTAAATAAGCATAACAATTTAAAACCGATAACTTGGTTAAAGATGCTCGTGCAGTAGATTTTTGCGTATGATTTTTATTGTTTTTACGCAGCGTTGCCAAATATAAATTCCACGGTAGTCAAATTACCTTAAGCACTTATTTGACTCTTGTGGTACCGGTAGAACTACCTTAATTATTTTAAAAGTTATTTTTATTATAGTCCTCGCCATTTAGTTGTGATATTTCGTTAACACAAAAACAAAATGGCAGATTTTGCGATATAGGACAACTTTGTGATTTTAAATGGGACACCTGTACATATATCTTTTTAACTTTTAAGTTGTTTTTTAAGTAAATTAATAAATAATAGATATTTAATGCTTCAAAATTGACAGCATGGCATGTAAGAATATTATTTTACAATACATTTTTTTACATACAGGTTTTCACAAAAATACAGCAATAAAGCTATACGTTATTAATAGAATTATAGTTTTGGTAAGGCTAGATTAATCTTCAAAAAACTTTTGTTTATATTGTGAATAACCTAGAGCTTTGGTGCCATATTTTTATCCTGTCAAGATGAGTATATTTTAAATGTCAAATAATACTTGTAACTGTCATGCAGTAAATTATTTAAAAATCAATACATTTATTTATTTCTTTAATAACCATAGCTTATGTTACGTTTTTTTATGAAAAAAGATTAAATTTTAAGATTGTAGACATATATGGTGTTCCATTAAAAAACAAAATTAACCGATATCGGAAAATCAGCTATTTTGTTTTTGTGTTAACTAAATGTCACGACCAAATAGCAAGGATATAATAAAAACATATCTTTAAAAAACCGTAGGCTTGCTGTGAAAACCGCATCTTAACAACTTTAATTGTTTTAAAGTTATTTGCAGTCAAAATATAGTTGGATACCCTGTATATTACATACAGTAAGAACTAAAAAGACTAACTAAATATTTATATATTTCTTTTAGAATAGTATTGCAGGCAATAATATGCTTTTGGCTAAAAGTTTTTGTATATTGAAAATAAAGAAAATATCAATTATGGTCTTATTAGCCAAAACAAAAATTACTAAATCTTAAATAAGCCTAAATTTTATGCTAGCCTAATATTTTTTCCTATCACTTTTACCTATAACAATAATGCCCAATACAGTTTTCTCTTAAATTTTAAAATTAGTGTTGACTTTAACATACTTCTAAAAACACAGAAATTGTAATAAAAAATATTAATTTCTGAATTTGGAGCAGTACGTTTTTATATTATTATTTTTATAATAGACACCATATCATATTAAACTTTTTTATTATGTACAATATGTTAAATATTTAAAGAAGAATTATTACAAATTTATTACCTAATACATCCTAAATTTGGATTTTTCGATTTTGATATTTGGACCGACGCTTTTTATATCTAAGACAGCAGTAAAATTTTTTATAAAACTTTTGATTTATCAATTTTGCTTTAAAACGCAGATCCAAATTATTCAGTCTCAGCTGGGACATGCTCCATACAAAATAAAAACCTAAAAAAATATAATTTTTTTACATCTTTTGAATACTTGGTTATTCTCATTCGGTTTTTAACGAGCGAAAAAGCCTATAAAAGTTTTGTTTTATTTTTCTTTGTTTAAACTGGTTAGTACGCATGCGCTTTTTATTTAACAGTTCTTGTCTCGTGTTTTAAATAAAGTTGCATGCTACAAAATTTCTATTACCCCAATTTTAAATTTGTAATTTTTTTATTTCTAAATAGCAGTCAGTTTTTTTATTTAGTCACTACATTGTGAGCATAACTTTAAGCTGGCTTTCGGATTTACTTAAAAAAAATAATGTTCTTGGTTTTTTCTCTCGATTTTTTTTATAATGAGCGAGGCTCAAGTTTATTTACCCATTTTTAATATTTCTAAATGTGCAGTGCATCTGTTAAATTTAAAATAAAGTTGTAAATTCACCTGTAATAAAAAAATAAAGTAACAAAGAGAAACCTCCCTTTTTGATAGTTAAAATCAAACAAAGGGTCTTAAAAAATTAGCTGCATTATAAAGGTAAATAACAGTATTTATTTTGTTGTTCTTTTAAGATCTTTAAGCTGCTTTTTTCTTTAAATAAAAGCAATAACTGTAATTTTAATCTAAAACGTAATACCTATAAGAATAAGCACTCATTTTTATTAGGTAGTTAAAAATAGTGAATAAAGAGGGAAAAAAGAAATATAATTTTCAATGAAATACTTCTCTGTATAAACTTGTGAGACAAGATACATATATCCAATTAACCAATCACACAGTGTATGTACAACAAAGAAAATATAAATGTTTTTTAAAAACTAACAAAAAGTATAGAAATTCAGACTAAACCAAAATTAAAAGTTTAAACAGGGTTTATAAAATCGTCAGTTGTGTTATAAATATTATAATAGAGGAAAGTGACCAAATATGGAATAGTATCCCTAATATGGAATACCGGCATTTCTCTTAAACCGAAACTCACACACGCAATTAGAGGGGTTTGTCTCTGTTCTTATGCCCATTTGCCATAGTAGAAGCGGTAATATGCCAGTAGTGCACAAACTCTTTTGTCGCTGTAGTAACGTTTTGTTTTAGTGCCTTTTCCTAACTTTTTAAGGTTTTATAAAAATGTGTTTTTTGTACAAAAAGTGCAATAGTGAAATACTGTTTTTATAACTTTTAAAGATAGTTCAGATATTCTGTTGTAGGTTTTTATGGTATTTGATTTTATTACTTTCTTGAATAAAAAAATATAAAAGTTAGTTTAATGTCGTCGAAAAATTCAAATATGGACAGATTATAGTACCCAAATATGGACTATTCTATAATTGGGTCCTTTGATTATTTAAAAAGCTTCTGATAGAGCAAGAAGAGAATCAGAAGACAAAAATTAATTAAGTCAAAAGGGCTGTGCGTCTCATAAAAGCGCCTTCGCTTACAGAGGGGCTTCTTTCTCTTGCTCATCGTCGACCTGTGGGAGATTTATCGCTTTTTAATGGGTACTTCTATAGCTTATGCTCTGAGAAATTGGCCAGTATAGTTCCTCCACTTACAGCGGTTCCCAATAGGGAAACTCGTGGTGCCTCACATATGCATCCCTATACGGTCCAACTGGACAGGCCCCGAACTGCCCACTTTGTTCGTTCTTTTATCCCTAGTGTATCTAGATGGTGTACTCTACTACCCGCGGAGGTATTTCCTTCAGCCCTCGTATTTAAATCCCGTGTCAACTTTGCTTAAGACATCCACAGCGTTGGTGTAGGCTTTGGGCACAATAATTGCGCTTCATGCAGAGTCTGACGCCTGGATCTGTATTTTTTTCAAATTATTTTTGTCGCTTTCTATGTTATACCAAAGTTTTCAAAGAGTTTCTTGTTCTTCTTAGATAAGTTTAACTTTTAATTGTGTTTATAGTATTCCATGGGTAGCTATTCCATATTTAGCTACCTTTATCATTTTTTAGTTTTTTTAATCTTTTTAAAATTAATCAATGTAACTTATTTTTTTACAAAATAAAAAACAAATATATGATTGTTAATAATTACTATAAAAAGTTTTTTTATTTATATGTTTCTGCACATTATGTGTAAGAAACAAAATGGTATTCAATATTTTATTTGGTCACTTTCCTCTACCGTTTTCACACCTAAGCACACGTATGTAGAAATAACGATTACCGGTGAACAGTGATCAAAAGAACGCAACATATTATACCAGATGTACCAGTCAAAAATTAAAATGGGAAACTTTAGTCAATACGTGAAAAGGAGATGAATCTAAAGCGAGACAGACTCTATTTCACTTTTCACCGACGTGTCATTGTATCATAAAAGGTATGGCTAAATGCGTTCTCTGCCTCATCTTTACATAATAGTGTTCAACACATAACTAACTTTGAAAAGAAAACTGGGCTCGTAATGTCGGTTTCTAACTACCCAAAATAAAAATTATTTTATCTTAGTTTATTTGAATTAGTAACAAGTGTTTTGTTTGGTTTTTTCACTTTAATTGTAGAAATGTTTTATATCAAAGCATACTATTCAATGATCAAATAATGATTTTAGTAGATTGTTGTTCTTGTTGTAATAATATTTGGATACAAAATCTCCAATAACTTGGAGGTTTCGGCTTTTTTACTCAAAATATCTGATTGAGCTGATTAGCTTTTGTGAGCTTAGATGTGCAATCGTCTTTATACATTAATTTTGATACATATTTACCGACAAATAATTAGTAAAATTGCTATCTACATATACATACATCTTGGCAGATTCTTTTGAAATCTTAAAAGGCACTTTTTACATTTATTTTATTAATATTAATTAATAACAAATTATTTGGCAATATTGGAAGGTTCGTGTTTCACATAATTTACAGGGTCTCCCACTTAAATATAAATAATAGTTTATTAATTAAAGACAGAAGATTATTTTCTGTTGTAACGTAATGTTTAGAAGCTTTAGTACCATTAAAGCTTGCATATTAAATATATACATTTAAATTGTTTTTTTTAAATTTTAAATTAAATATTATTTTAGATACGATTAAAAAATTTCAGGTATAATTAATACATTTTATAGATTTTCTTTTATTTTGAGTTGATATAAATTGGCAATAATATTTTTATAAAGAACATCAGACTACACTGCTTAAAAAAAAATAAGAGGAAAAATATAAAAAAAGTTAATAAGAATTAAACGATATGACCCCATACAAAGTAATACCCTTTTTAACAAATTTGTTTTAAAATATTTTTAATTATCAATTTATGACACATATTTTTGTAACTTTAATGTAGCGCTCTTTTAAATTTGCAAAATTAAATTTACAGAAATTAAAATAAAAATGAATAAAGGGCTTGATTGGCATTTAAACGAAACTTGTAATTATAACTATGTTTTTCTTTCTATTATATTTAATAAAATTGGGGTATTTAAGTCTAGAGCAGTTTTAAAATATAATTATAAATCAAATATGAAGGTAAAGAGAGATAAATCCTTTTCTTTTTACAAAAATATTTTAAAAAAACTCAATTTCAATTCGCCAGTGCATAAAAACATTATGTTATAAATTTTATGGTAGAAGAAAACATTCATTAATTTTTTGTATATGTAAAGTTATTTAAGTGGTACACCCTGTCTAATCTATTTTACAATATATACATATTAATCATTTACCATAAATTAGTATATTAAAATCTATTAAATTTTGAATGATTGTAGTTTTACGTCTATATGTCTAGAAATGTTATTTTTAGATTTAAAGGAGTGAATGACACAACTATTCTACTTTTATAAGATATTTGTTACCCTATTTGTCCGATTAAACTTAGGAGAAAAAAAAAAGGTAAGGCAAGGCAAGTAAAATAAAAAAATAAAATTAAAATAAAACATTTATTATTGCTTACAAATCAAAATACTACACAGAACGTATTATATTACAGATAATATAAACAAAAAGAAACGAAAAAAGTAAGTACAGAACATGCCAAACAAAAGAGAAAAATAAAATTAATTATGTACAAAAACCTAAATTAAATGAAAAAATACGAATAAAGAACTTTTTACAAAAAAATAAAATGAAAAACTTTGGTTGTTCCATTGGACTAGTTAAAAATAACAATTTTTTATATCTATTATAAAAAAATGACTTATTTTAATGTTCTATATACAAAACAAGAGTACAACATATCTACACGAATTACATTAACAATATGTTAATTTAAAACAAAACGTTTGTTTAAATTAATCATTAAAATTAATATTATTTGCAAAAATAACGCGTTTGTTACTAATTTATTTACTATCTAAGAATCACATAGATATTTTATACAGTGAATTCTAAGTAAAACCACTTACTCCGTATAATTCTCTTATTTGTACAATTATAGGAAAATCCTGACACACGTAAATTTTTATTATTTGCGGTCCATATTTTTGTTAAAGGGTTAAAAATTTTCTCTCGTGGTATTAAGTTTTTCAAAATCGGTTTAGTAGTTTAAAGAATATATTTTAGCCGGTAGCTTACTTTTATAACTTTTTAGTGTTTAAAATGTCAAATTAAAATTGTGGTACTCATGTATATTACGTAACACGAACTCATTTTTTTTAACATTACTTCTGGTTTATATTAGGTACAGTTTATTAGTACATATATTTTATACTGATTTGACTAGCAAAAATCATTCCAAGTACAATAACACCACGTTTGTGACTTTTTGACATCTAGATTCCAAATTCTTTTGATTGTCAGTATTATTGTACTTAGAATGCGATTTCCTATTGAAATTAGTAAAAATATACCAGCTGTCCTACTCAAAATAATAAAGTAGATGTTGTTTTCCCATTAACCGAAAGTATAGAAAATTACGTACCAAATTGTACTGTGTTATCCTAAAACATACAAAAAAGTTTAAGGGGAAAGGTATCGGCTAAGGACCCCTGATTTTTAGGGTAATGTTACAAAAGTACTAAACCAATTTTGAAGAATTAAATACCATTAAAAAGTGAATTTGAAACCTGTTGCAAGGTATCCCTTTTCCACTTTAACGTTTTAACCATTGTTATGTATAAACCCAAACAAGTACTATCTTACTTAAAAATGTGTCCTTGCTAAAAATAAAAATTGACTTATTTTAGGATTTCTTGTATGTGCACAAAGAACGAAAATATACGAGATGACTCGTATTAATTTGAATGCACTGTATCTTAAGACTAACGGTTTCATGTAAATTTTACTTCCAGTCTTGCAAAACTGGCGCAATTTTAGGGACCAAAAATAATTATTATTATTTGTATTGCTTCTTTATAATCTTACACATAATAGTATCTAAGCATACACAAAATATCAGGTTTCTGACTCGAAAAATCATTTACTTATGTGTCTTTTATTAATACAACTTTTGATTTGTGCCAAGATATCTGGTAATAAATAATTTTCGGCTTAAAAACAGGATAAAGTTATAGAAATATTCTTAGATATTTTTTTGCCAGTAATGAATGTTTATTCTTTTCGAATATTGCCAACCAGAACTATATCCAAGTACTTTGTTAACAATTTAAAACTTTTATGTATTTATATTTTTTTGTGTTTACTTAAACAATATACAGTTTTCTCTTCTTTTATTGCAAAAATTTTATATGTTTTAAAAACAATAACCATAATATTTACGCCAATTTCTCTAGAAAGAAAATAGATACACACGAAGCCGGCGTTCGTTAACAACAAATTATCCGTTGTTAATTAAATTGTTTATTTGTCAATAGTAAATTGACCATTAAAGTTGCGAAACACATTTGGGCAAATACTTACAAAAATAAAAAATATGTTTTAAAAAGAAAGGAAAAAAAGAAGGTAAACAATAGTAAAGAAATGACAATTTTTAAAAGCTGAAAATTTTTATGTGGCTACAAAAAACGATTTCTTTAAAATTAAAAAGGGTATATTTTTAACATGGTACATTAAAAAAATGGCTTAACGAGACCAAAGTAAAAAATTTTGGTTTTAAGTTTTAAATGCTTTACAAAATCATAAGTTTATTTCTATTCGTTTAGAATTTGTCCCATAATTGTAAATTCTTGAAATGCCACCCGAAAATGTCTAAAATATTTTTAAGTATTTCTGATCCTTTCCTAATATTTACAAAAACATTTTTATGTGATCTGCAAAGTGCATTCCTAAATAAAAATAAATCCCTTTTTATTTTTCCTTTCTTTTTTATTAACAGGTTTATAAATTAAAGATGGTTTAAATTAAACCATTTGTTTTTATTGACAAAATAAATAAAGAAATAAGAATGAAGACTTACATATTTTTTGCAATGAAAGTAATACCAATAATCTTAGGAAAATTAAATATTTATAACTTGGTCCAACTAATATTTTACGAACGCTTGTTACTGTTGATTTTCTACGCTTTTGTTAAAAATATAAAATAAAACTGTTGTTTTTTAATTTATTGGGTTTAAAAACAATAAATATTACTTTTTTGCAAAAAATAATTACATCAACATTCTACTTATTATCTTTTTCAGTTTTATAATGTATTTTAAGATAATATAAAATTTCTTTTATCAAATTAATTACGCCCATGAAACTTCTAAAAATAGTTAACCTTTTTATTAATTACCAATAATTTCAAAATATGTTTACTTATTTTATTTATTTTCTTTACTTGCTTTGTTGCTTTATGCTTTTTTGTAATAAGCGGGTATTAAAAACTATAACTTTTATTTCGTTTTGGAATTACCAATGTTTATTTTGTTTTAAATTTAGACAAATTAATTTCTTCATGTAATTATTTGTTGTTTTCGATTTCATATGGTATTTTATTTAGTTAACAGGAAAACAAATATGCTGACTTTTTACCTCGTTTTTTTAAGATGCAAAAAGTGCTTAAATAGAGCAGTTCTAATGTTTCTAATAACTTTTACTATTTTTGTAGTTCTGTGTTCTATGTATTTCTTCGGAATAAATTGTTTATCAAAAGCCTTTTCTATAATTAGAAGTTTCATTCCGGCTGCCTAAAATGTAAAAAATGGTAAAATCTTTTTTAATTAAAGCTAAATCAGTACCAATTTATCAAGCTAAGCTTAAAAATCAACACGTTTTCAAAGAATCAGTTTTCATTCTCTAACTGCACCATATCACCACTTCTTTGAAGTCTTGTGATATCACACAACACTCTTTTTACAAAACGTACAGAATGTCAATGTCATCCCGGTCTCAAACAAGATGACCCTCCTGTTCGTTAACGCCATAACCATTTCCAAAACTAGTTAACTCTCTCTTTGAGCTAACGTCTGAGCTTGTAAGATTTGAGCGTTCTGACTCGTGTTGTGAAGCACATCCGGTGGCGGAACGTGTCTCTGATGACGCAACAGCGAGCCATTGGACGGAAGAGGAGGTGTAGCGGGAGTGACATTATGCGTTAAGTGGGGGTGAGCTGGGATTGGCGGTGGAGTTTGAAAGTCCAGTGGTGGGGGTAGGACAGGTACCGGTCTGAGACGTTGTAATAGCTTCCGTCTGCAGGTGGTGTTGGTGTCGGTGCACTGACGTATGACGATTTGGCTGTAAGCATAAAGAGAATAGGTTAAGACGATGTTCTGTTTTATTAAAAATAAATAAAATTAGGCAGTATGCTTTGGTAATTCGGTATGAAGTTCTTGCAGGAAATTAAATATTGCTATTTATGACCTACAGAACTATTTTCAAGTCTAATAATTTAAAATACACAAGGCAGCTTGTTAAAATTTTTACAGTTATAAAAAACAGTACATTCCGATAGTATAATACACTTGGGTATCCTAATGATTTGTCTAATATTCTTATCAGCAACAGTAACAAATATTTATTTACACCACCAAATATACAATATAAATTTCTGGTAAGAGTTTAGAAAAAACAAATATTAATAAAGTAATTAAATAAAAAGATAAAGAAAAATAAAATTAATAAAAAAGTATAGAAAGAACTCTTAATTATTTTTGTTAAAAAAGCAAACATAATTATATTTTTTAGGATTTTAAAATACAATTACCTACTAACTATATTAATTTATAACTAAGAACCAACACTGTTACCATACTTCAATTTTAAGTAAGTGGTTTAGTTTTTTCAAAAAGTTTAAAATAGTATATTTTGTTTGCTTGACATTAAAAAAAAACTAAAAACTATTGTAAAAGTAAGAATATCTTAAATATTTTATTAAAGCCAGAAAATGCCTAAATTATTTATTAATGAGTCAATATATTTTTAATTAGGGGTTAAATTCTATAATAAATACACTGAAATAGATGAAACATTTTGTTTCCCTTTTTCCATGTAGTACTCTTATTTAGTTTTAGTTGTCTAAAAATTGTGCATATCCTTATTCATAAAAAGTGCATAAAAAGCATGTTATTAAAAACATTATTATTGTTAATATTGGTGCAAAAATAAAGTAAATAAAGAGAATAAAAATAGTACAAAACTTACAAAAAAAAAAACAAATATAATAATAACAAAATATTTTAACAACCTGCCAACATTGGTATGTCAAAACATTTTATTACTCTCCACAAAAAATATCTAGGGTGTTTTTATCTGAAGTGGAAAGTACTATGGTAGAATAGTATTATTATAAGAAGAAAAAAGGTTTATTAACATAGGTCTGTAAATTTTTTGTTCTTAGGATACAGAGTGTTAAAGTTTTTAAAAAACTTTTTAAACAAATTAAAAAAATATATTTTGATTATTCTTTTATGGTTTAGGAATAATGCAATAAATTTGATTTTTTTAAATTTTACATTAAATAGACTAGAAAAACAATTTAAGGGACGTAAAAGATGTGTTGTTATGTGCCTAATTTAAAAAGAAGAAGAGTAATATTTAAGTCAGTGGCGTACCTTTTTTTGTTTGTTAAATACATTCGTTCAGGTGCCGCTCGAAACCGAAAAAATTAAATTTATTTAAGTTAGTGCTAAATAAGCTCCTTTATGCCATAAATATTGGAGTAATTTTACAAAAAAAAATCTTTTTATTTAAATAACTTTAATTGAGAAAAAGAATTTGCCGATAAATAATTATATTAACTTTATTTCTTATTTTAATGAAGAAACCACAGTTTTTAAACACTCTATTTATTACTATAAATTATTACTTATTATCTTGTTAGTAAGTTAAAGCATTATCACACACCTGACATGCCCATACCAGGCCCATAATGTACCCCTAGACTTTGGTCGTCACGTGACCTGGGTCTAGTGTCATGCATAATGTGATGATGGTGATGGTGAGGGTGGGGCAAGGTGTGGGTCTTATGGGCCATAGAAACAGTGCCCATCTGCATTTCGTACACTGGGTACGCACCTGGAGGATAGTCCACTGGAGGAGGTTGTTCAATTATGTACGAGTTGGGTGCTTGTTTGCTTCGACTATCGTCCTGAAAAAGTTTTGTCGTTAGTAATTCGTTAAGCATAAAAATACCAAAATCTAAGAACCTAAATTTTTGGATAGCTTAACGTGGTAAGTAATCACAAAAATGTCTGTAATATTTATTTTTCTAATTTATACATGCCTATAGGGTTTTTATTTACATTTTGCCATTCACTGTTAATTGTTTCGAAGAAGAATAAAAAACGTCTTGTATAAAAGCTTTACACTTTTTTATCTATTATCTTTTGAGCATAAAAAGAAACAAATGAATATCAAAATCTCAAGAAAAATTGGAAGGTAAACTTTTTAAAAAATTAAACCAATAAAGAGGTCTTTTCTAAAAAGCTTTACCAAAATACCACATTTGATATAATATTTAATAGTTTTAGAAATATAACCTCTTAAATTTAAAAAAATAGTAGATATAACTTCCATTATTGTACGCCCAGCGAGTCTACCTCGATGAGAAGAATGCAGACAAAAAATGTGTTGATTTTAAGATGTTGCCCGTTTTTCATCCTAATAGTCTTTATTTATTTAACACTATTTATTTCAATATATAATATTTAATTAGGATATCTGTTTTAATCTTATTATTGATTCTTTAAAGTAAATTTATTTCATCGCATATTACATTCTTTTCTTAAAAGAAACAAAACATAATATGTACTATGGTTTAATATGTATATTGCCCCAACATATTCCTACACTTTTCCTAGTTTGGCAATAAAACTTTTCTGCCAACAGAAAACCTTTAACAGATTGGTGGCGGTCAAGACAAGCCTCCACAGCATCATCGAATGATATTTGAGGATGTCGACAGTAATGACTTTATTCCCCAGTCCCTTTAGATGTCCTAATTACAGATTCGATGGGCGAACAGTATACCTACCTACGACATCAAGGTGAGATTGTAAATGTAATGGAACTTATACCTAAATTTAAATGGCCATATTTCCGAAACTATTAAAGATAGATATATCAAATGTGGTATTTTTGTAAAGCTTTTTAAAAACCTTTTTAATGGTGACATACTATACAGGGTGTCCCATGTTAAAAAGTTTTTCTTTTCATTTTTCATGAGTTTCTTTAGAAGGCTGGTCTAAAATGCGAAAGAAAATTTATATTAAGGTGGTTATGACATAGTTACCATATAAGCGGACATCTTGGTAGCTATTTGGTCATATTTTTAAATGAGATGAATGTCACACCGGTGCCGGAGAGATAGAGTTTGTAGGATTATTAGAACAACCATTTACACAATACTTATAAAATATTAAGTTTTAACAACTTTTTAAATTTAAATAAAAAAACAGATATACCTAAGTTTTGAAAAGTTGCTAAAGTTTATAAAGCAATTCAATTCCAAAGTCATTAACTTTCTATTAGTAGCAAAAAAGCAGTATAGTATTTCTAAATGCTTTTATTTAACTTAATGTTTGTATGTATGTATGTATGTACGGGTGGAATCTTGCAACACAATTTAACACAACAACACAACTTATCTTTAACCGATTAGTTTGGATGACAATGCATGAATAGCTGACTTTATTCTAAATCCAACATGGAAAAAACCATCACGATGGCGGACAAGTTTTTTTAATGCACTTCCACAATATGGGTATGAAATGAAAGGGCTTGCCAAAAGTAACTCGAAAGAAAAACGTGATATTTAGATAAACAAATAAATTAAATAACTTGATCTGCTTTTACCTTTTTCAATTTTTAAACTAAGTAAACAGGAGTACTTCAATTTCGCGACCAGCTTTTATATCATATAAATTATGTTATGATGTTATATTTTGATAGTAAAAGTTTCAAAGAAAAAGTTAATTTTATTCTATTTAGTGCATTTAAATATAAACTTGTTATAAAAATATATTTTTACTTTTAATTTTTTAAATTATACTTTTTATTAAAATAAAGTTGAAAAACACAATTATCCATTTAGAACAAAAGAAGTCCTCTAGCCGACAAGTTAACAAATCCCTTTTGAAAAGCAAAAAACAAAAAGAAAATACAAATTTATAAAACAAATATAGGTGCAAACTTACCACGTATTCATTGTTACTACCCTCATTAGAGTAAGTCTCGCTTTTCTCGCTTACGGACGATAACGTTTCCCCAGTCATCGTGTCGTTGTAACTGCTCGGAGCATACATTTCTATTGTGGCCGATTTACTTGTTTGATTGTTTTGTTCTGTGCAAACAAAGAAAAAAAATAAATGTTTAAATTGGATGGAAGGTAATTAGCTGTAAATATATTTTGCACTGGATATTTTAGAGAAAAAAACTAGTAAATATGATGGGTGAAATAGTATGTTGTAATCCCAATTTTTTCTTTTTGCTTAAAATAATGTACCTAAATTTTTGCTAATATTAAAAATTGTTACAAATGAAAACATATTGAGATTTAAAAATTACTTTTAAATATGGAATGTTGTTTATTTTTAAGAAATATATTTTTTGACGTGACAACGTCTTATAATTCGATGGAGCCGGCTGCACGCACCAAAAAACATGACTCATGCGGCGTTACCTCGCTCTGAGGCGTTCCATTTAAGGCTTGAAGTGAAAGCGAGAGCGTGGAATAAGCAATAAAGAGGCACAATTGGCCTCCGTGTTTGGCAGCGTTCGACTTCTGTTTTTCTCCAACTTAAGTAAGCGGTCCGCGTGCACAGCTGCTATACAATAATACATTTACATGTTTTCGTCAAGTGTGAAGTGCAGTGAAAAGTAAATATGGTGTCAATTGTTTATAGCAACGATAATTGCGAACCATTTAATTAGTATTTTCTTATTACGTTGTCACGTCCAACCATCGTCAGTAAACCGACTTTGCAGACAACCGATTTTTTTCCTACTATGATGGTGAAAATTGGGGTTTGCACATTACTGCATTGTTGATAACAGTGAATTTAAAAAGTTTACTGAAAATTAAAATTTATAATTGGTAAATGTTCTGCAACAATGTACACACATAAATTTTTACAATTATCGTAGCAAAAAAAGGAAATAAAATTAAAGAAAATGGCATGTTAAAGTTTTAAACATTATAACCTTAAAAAATAGGGGTAATAATATATTGTGCCACTTGATATAGTATTAAAGGTTAATAATGATTAAATTATACTAAAAAGAAAATTATAAACCCAGCGATCTGCCCTAAAAAATAAAATTCAGATGACTACATGGTAATTTTCAATTTCTAGTTAAGGGGAGATACCTGGAAATGGTTGAATTTTAATTAATTTTTATGATTTTTTTTACAAAAAAGTTATTATATATTTTCAAAAATTTGTTTGCAGTTTACTCATATATGAAAATAATTTAAGATTTTTTCTTCATTTTATTCATTTAAAATAGTGGCTGTACGCTAAATTCGTCCACTAAGGTCGGAGAGAGACTTTTTAATTGGCGGGCAATCTAGCATCTGTTCTGGTGATTTGAAAATCCAAATTTTTTTTGTGCCCTATATACCATTGTTCTTTTAATAAATATATTTTCTTGTAATGCAGTTTTATGCTTTTTGCTATGCATTACTTCTATAAAAATTAAAATTGCAAATAAAAAAGTTTTCCATTTCTTGCGCACTTAATGGACCACGCTGTTTATTAAAAAAGACAAAATAAAAAAAAAATATTTTGACTACAAAATCAATTTTTTTAAAGTGTATTTTAAACTTTAAATTGTCTCTTCCAACTAGAAGTTATAAGATAAAAAAAATATGACCATCATTATAATAAAAAAAAAAATAACAAGCTTCTTTTAGCTACGAAAGTTAAACTTTGGTTAAAAATGGTCATATTTGTTCATTGTCAGATGTTTTAAATGTAAAAAGACATTTTTTGCAGCCAAAAATTTTCAAAATAATTTGGCCACTTTAAGATGCTTAGTAATACCACTTCTTTAAAAAAAAATCTTGTTTAATAAGTTACAAGCTCTACCCTCAGACAGACAGATTTTTTTTGCCAGAAATCAGGGACCGTAGACAAAATTACAACAACGTTATTTTTTAATGTCATCATTTGTCGGTAAAATAAAAAAATTGCATAAAAAATATGCATGTGTAGATTCACATAGAAAGTACTGTTATTAAAAAGATGTGTGCAAAATTGCAGGAAGATCGATTAATTATGTTATCGTGCACACTAATTTGAAAAAATAGTTTTGGAAAAAATGCGTTCAAAGTTTGAATAAGTACATAAAAATTCAATGATTATAGGGACTTACCGAAGAAATAAGAAATACTGAAAATTATGTTCTTGAATTTTAGTGACGTATTTTGGAAGGATTATACTAACATATTAAAAAAACATTTTACAGGTATCTTTCCCCTAAAGTATTGAAAGTCCAATTTTTTTTTATTTTGAAAGCCCATTTGACCCAATTTCTTATACAACGTATTTCCAAATTTTCGATAATCACTGTACAACTTTTTATAAGTATTATATTTTTAAATTGCTTTTTACGGATTAACCTAATCTCCCACTCTGCCTAAAGCTATTTAATGGTTAAGTAATTCCTTCGAGAACAAAAAGCAAAACTGCTCTAAAAGAAAATGTATTATTTTCTGTATTTTTAAAATCCTTTTTCTTCCGTTTTATGTTAAGAAGATAAAAAAATTAGAAATTTAAATTAAATTTTGAATTAAATAAGGTAATACCAGTGAACCAACAGAAATAAGATTAAACATTTTGGGTCTCGTCTTATTTTTTACTTTCTTATTAGATAAAGTGTCAAAATTAACGTAAATATATATTAAAAAAACATTTATAAACCAATTTTTTAAATATACCTTTAAAATATATATTTCTTTTGGTCAAAAAGAAATAATCTTATTCTAACTTTAAAAATACCATACTTATACATTTATCAAACCAACGACAACAAATATTTTCTTTTAAAAGTAAACCGAAAATAAAACTTATGTTTTTTAAATATCTTTAAGAAAGGGGAATTTATAAATATTTTGTTTCTTTCACACTTCTAACAAAGAGATTCAAGAAACTAATTTGATCATACTTAGTTTTTTTTAATTAAATTTAATAAAGAAAATACAGACCGTCCACTGATTACACGGTTCCAGAAGAACAAATGGACCAAAAATGTGATTTTATAAAAAAAAATATTCTTTATAAAAAAATTGTCTTTATTTAGAATAATGAATAATAAAACAAAATTTTATTGAATTCCATAACTTGGCGAAAAGGCCTTGATCACATTTGTTTACAACTGAAAAGTTGTGTTGTGTAGGAATTCGGAGAAAACAGGTGTTTTAAAGCAACATATAAAAGTTTTTTAAATCATTTTATTACAAAAATGTAAAATACCTAATTTTTGCTAATTCCAAAATTAGTTTCATAAAACTTTTGTATACCCCTCTATAAATGTAAAAAGTCATTAAAAATTCTATTTTAAATGAATTTTCTAAATGACATTTTAAAAGTTTTTGCGTACCCTGTATATAAAATCAAGATTTTTCTCTTGATGAATCGTATTTTTTTAAAGCAAATATTTTTTATAAGGAATAACTTTTTCTCGAAAAATATTTTTTTAATTCATTTGTCGTGTCCCCAAATTTTACACACATTTACACAGTCAGTGACGTATATTTTGTTTTATTAGAAATATTTCTTTAGTTTTCGCTTAACACGCCACTGGAGTTATAAAATGTAATTAAGTTAGTAATAAATAATCCCCTTAATGCCATAAATAGAATTGTCAAATTAAAAAAACAAAGGTAAAACATATGTAATATATCAAAAAAACATATTTTTGACAAGTTTAACACCATCTTTTAAATGAGGAATTATCGGAACCATGTTAGTAACCTTTTTTCTTATCTTTTTATTTGTTGAATTAGGCCCTAAAATTGCGCTTCTTGTTTTTTGAGGGATTTTTCTATTTTGTTTCAGGCTTTCTACCGGTTTAGAGGGGTCAATAGTGCTAAAAAAGTCAGCTGGTGATGTTCACTGACCAGGACCGATGCGGTCCCAGTCTTTTTACCATATGACCAAGTAACAACCATTTAATACATAAATTTGCCAAATTAAAACAGAAAATGTCTTTAATTGATTTGTTTTAAAAATAGGATATTCTAGTTCAATTAAAAAGTTTTATAAAATTGTGTACATATTTCTTATGACTATACCTAGTGAAAACGAAATTACTATCCAGCAATTTATTTTCTTTAGTGCGACCGCATACTTTTCAAATTTGAGGATATTATATTATATTATAATATATCCCCAGATCCAAATTTATGATATATTAGCAAATATACATATTTTTTTATTTAATTTCGTCAAGTCATTTCTAATTTACCACCTAAACTATACCCATAACTCATCTTTTTTACTTGTGCTTTAGCACCCCAAGATAGCGATTAGCCTCCCTCCCCCAAATTATTGGGCATTTAAAATGTATTAATGTTTTTCAGCAAATATAGTCTACAAACTGTGGCTTAAGCCTCCAGAAAACCCTACTAGATAATTTATATATCAAATCAGAATGTATCAAGTAAACTGCATAAATAATAAAAAATAGTAATAACAAATAATTAGAAAAAAAACAATAACGAATTAAAAAGCAACTTATAAAAACAAACTAAAATAAACAAACCTCTAATTCGTTTGGCCCTTCGTTTAAGCATGCATCCTGCTACTAAAGCAATATTGATAAACAGCAAA
This sequence comes from Listronotus bonariensis, assembly GCA_014170235.1. Taxonomy (NCBI): domain Eukaryota; kingdom Metazoa; phylum Arthropoda; class Insecta; order Coleoptera; family Curculionidae; genus Listronotus; species Listronotus bonariensis. Next base: position 62,479 of record JACEGR010004830.1, on the reverse strand, counting down.
ATAACCCCGATTACTGACACGCTTATTATCACAATCCTCGGCAAGTCCTGCTTTTCGAGCAAATCCTCCGGAAGCACTTTTTCAACATGGTCTCCCTCAAAAGCTATAAATAAAAAAGAGAGAGAAATTAAAATGGATTACCTGCGGGTCGTTTTTGGAACGTCTGTGCAGACAGCAACCGATTAGCAGGACGTTCATAAGGATAAGTAGGGTGCCTACGATTGTTCCTACTATAATTAAAAATCCTGGAAAGTTTTTCAGGTTTCTTTCATCCAAGCTCGGACTGGATTGGGACGAAGGAATCTTGTCTGTTTTAGGTTAGCGTGAAAGAAAAGTTAGTTTTTGTTAGTACAGAGATTTGGGTGTTAAATTTATGTTCGACTTCACGACGATTCAGTGATACGAAAAGTGATTTTTATTAAATTGCAGTAAGTTAACGACTACAAACGTAATAATATTGATTTTAACTAGTTTTTAGGTTTAGGATACAATTGTAAAATCAAATTGATTTTACTTTACCTTTAAGCAAGTATTTTTGTCTTGATTCTCAAAAATGACGATCATGCATTTTTACACCATTTTTTATAAAAACCAAAGATATTTTATTGCCTTTTATAAATATGAAATACGTATCGGAAGCGACCTTAACTTACGTGCCAAACGAAAAAAATATTTATAATGATATGGAAATAATGGTAGGGAAGCCCAAGAGAAGATTTCGGGATTTGCTACAGCGCGGTAGAATAATATATCGGAGAATACCTTGTGCCCCTTGTGTAAAGAACAAAAATATATTCACCATAAATTTTCGTTGAATTACCAGGCTAAAATATAATAAGGCCACTATAATGACAAATTGAGAGTGACGTAAAAAAGCGGAGGGTTACAAAGTTGTAAAAAAATACCTTATTTTACCATTCTCGAGCGTGGCTATTATTTTTAATATTAAACAAAATAATTTAAAAATAACAAAAAACGTAATCCGATACGATCCAAACGATTGTCAGATCCCGAAATACTAACAGTATATTTGACATATTAAAAAATCTATAGCTGCATCCCCCACAGATGAAAAGAGTATACACTATATAACATTTTTTTTCTTATTATCTAAGATTTGCAACCCAATAGGTCTCAATGATGCGCGAGTAAATCCCCATTTAACATCGTGGGCTTCCCTACTACAAAAAAATTGTTTATGACCCCTGGCAATTAATTGAACGGAAATATTTTTGAATTTTAAATAAATTTACCCAAAGTCTAAAAATTATTCACCAGTAAATATATTTTTCAACAAACACCGGAATAATATTTACATTACTTTAAAAACGCTATGAATAATTTATTTATAAAAAAAACTGTTGAATAAAATAAAGTAAATGTGCTTTAGTTAGAGTTTTTTAATAGTTTGGTATAAAATTGGCCTTAAGCTGGGACTGTTTCCTTTAAAAAGTAGTCTATTAAATGTGAGTTTCAATATTATTAATAATGACAAAATTAAAAATTAAAATTTATAATTTACAACGCAAAGTCATAATTTTCAGACACTTCAATAGAGACTTCTGCTGTACCAACTTACATGGTCTTTTTTTTTTTTAATGATCGTCTTACTACTTTTTTAAATGTTTTATTTTCTTTTTTTTCTTTAAAAACATAAAAACAAGATGAAACGTGTGTATACCGCGGGGAATATAACGTCAAACGCAGTATCAATAGGGATGGCAACGACATATCGATTATTTTTAAATATCGATATATCGGAACTCAAATATCGATATATAACTTCTCGATATTTTGATAAAACAATATCAAATAATTTCGATATTTGTGGTAGATAAGACAAAATTTAAAACCTTTTTGTTTTTAACTTAGACTAGATTAAACCCCATCGAATTCGACGAGCTTTTAGACTGACTACAGTAAAAGAACAAGCACGTGTAATTTGATTGGTTTAGAGAGCTATAGACGGTCATTCAAAACTGTCACATTTGGGGGTCATGGTTAGTTCTGGTTAGTTAAATCTTTTATTTTTTTAATTCGCTTTATTTGGAAATTTAAAAAAGATTAACTGACCAGAACCAACCATGACTTCCCCAAATGTAACAGTTTTGCATGACCGTCTTGGGTGCTTGAAACCAATCATATTACAGGTTTCTGTACATTTTACTGTAGTCTTAATGGTTTTATGTGGTAAATGTAAATGTGCCGTATTTACCTTATGTGGCACGTTGCAAGTTGCGTGTTTAATGTATCATTGATAGATGACCGCTTGACGTAACACAATTAATTTTATAGGGTATTAATGCCGCTGCCAAGGTTATTTGCCTCACCGGCTGACTTGATGCGTTTTATTTCGTAACTTTGTTGTTGCGTTTCTTTCTTTCTTCTAATTATATATTATAATATATAAAATCTGACAAGCAAATGTCAGAGTGCACTTGGAAAGTTTAAAAAGCATTCGATAGAGGCGCTTTATTTAAATCACTAATAACTGTCTAAATCCCGTCGAATTCGACAGGATTCAATCTAGTTTTATTATAAATCTACAAAATTAGTCTTTCTAAAAACAAAAAATATTCTGATATTTTAAAGCATGCATAATTTAAAGTACAAAATCAAAATATTATTAATAATAAATTCTTACTTGAAGTCTTTGCAGATAACAAGTCGGGCATGTATTTGCTGTTGCCTAGTTTATTAGAAGCCATTATAGAGAAAATATATTGGGTGTCAACTTCAAGGCCTTTGATAGTGTATCTAGTTGCATTGTGTGGTAGCACGTCTTCGTATTTGTATCCATCATCGTTTACCTAATAAACAAATAATGAATGAAATTAAAAAGGCTTTACATATAGATCTATGAATAATAAAACACCCAATTTAGGTAAAAATCCATTTGTAAAGTAATTAAAAAAAAATGTACCTCTCGGTATCGTATCCTATACGATGGTTTCATTCCTCCATCAAAGCCAGGAGTCCAACCAAGAGTTACTGACTCATGTGTGACGTTAAGTACGACGAATAGAGTAGGGGTATCAGGTGCAGAAGTGACTTCTAATCTGGGAGATACTGTTGAAAATCCTAATTCGTTTCTGGCTACGCATTCGTAGCTGCCATAGTCAGCTGATGTCACGTGGGATATGTAAAGGACGGATTCGGATGTCAGTTGATCAATCTAGGTAAAAATAAAAAAGGATTCAAAATATGCATGTAAAGAGTACTATATTTTATTTTTGGATATTCAAAGATTCGAAATTCAAAATACCTGTCTGTAAGTTGAGTAGTATTTTCCTGTAGTATTAGCACTTATAGGATTTCCATTTCTAGCCCAAGTATATCTGGCTAAAGGCGAAGCTTGACTTCTGCAAATCAGTTTTCCCGTATCGCCAGCTTCACTTGCAAACTTTAAAAAGAGTTGGACTTTCGTCAATTTCTGGCTTATCTACAAAACCAATTAACAAAATCTTTAGTTATCTATATTTAAACATTGATAACGCACACATAAATGTATTTAAAAGAAACTTACGTTTCACAATTAACATAACTTCTTTAATGGTAGAATTTCCAACTCCATTATTTGCAATGCACTGAAAGTGTCCAAGATCATCTCTTGTTACTTGTGTTATCCTTAAATATGAAGTTCCATTTTTATCGTACATTATGGATGTCCTAGCTTCAAAATCAGGGAAATCGTCTCGCTTCCAGGAGATCGTATCATCAGCTAAAGGATTTCCATCAGCTGTACAGGAAAGGGTAGCGTCTTCCTTTGGATTAACAATTACTGTTTCGCTGGTCTGCGTTATGGACGCTGAATCTAAAAGCAAGTAAAAATAATTTTAAAAACATTGACTTAAAATAAAACTAAATTAGGTATAAAAAAAGATGAAGGTTCTTACATTGGACTGTAATATTGACTGAAGCTAAGGAACTGCCTTGTGAATTCAATGCTTCACAGTTGTAAGTGCCAGCATCGTGTCTACTTAGTTTCGTGATATTTAAAACCGGACCGTCAGATACTATTCTTTCAGACCCACTTGAGGTAGAGGATTGCATAATTGGTAAACCATCTTTTGTCCAAGTATAAGCAATGTTCTCCGGGTTACCATCAGCTTTTAGAGTTATGATAAGAGGCTCATTTTCTATGCCAGTCACAGCGTCTTCGTTATTTTTATCAAATATTGGTTTGTCTGTAAATATAATCAGTAAGTTAAAATAAAAAGTATATCCTGCAGCCTAGCATATGTTAGGCTTTAAAATATTTATTTTAAATTAACCAGCTATTTACTATTAAATTCCCAACTTTAACTAATACTCACATAACACTTGCAATGTAATAGAATCGTGAGCGCTTCTCTGCAAAGCTTCATTTTGGGCCTGACAGGCGTATTGAATACCATTCATTTCTTCTGATACATTTACTTTTACTTCTATTGAAGATACAGTGCCTCCGTGAAGACCTGGTTTGGAATAATTTTGATATCCTTGTACAGGAATACCCTCACGCCACCATGATAACTTAGCTGGTGGATTGCTGGAGCTGGAGTCACAAATAAGAGTTGCTTCCTCATTAGGTTTAAGCTCAGCGGGTTCTTGTCGAATTCGGACTGTTTCTGGTGGAACTAAAATTGTAAAATTATATTAAAAAAGACATCAGTCACTTTTATAAGTCAAGTATAGCACCATAGATATAAACCAATGCGAAATAATAGAATATAAGATAAGCTATCGAATACTTTCAAGTACTAAATAAAAATATAAATCATTACTTACAGTAGACACTCATAGTTAAAGTTTCAAATAAAGGTATTTCAGTAGCCGAGTTAGCTGCTTCACATCTGTATCTAGCTTCGTTGTCTGTGACATTTGTTAGAATGGTTATTTCGGCGGTTACCGATTTGTCGGTGGTTTTAACTGTCGAATGGATCTAGAAAATATACATATTATATAATAAAAATTTATCCACTTGACATAAATTTCTAAAAAATAATTAGAATAAAATAAATGACTTTTAAAAGAATATAACATACCTTTTTATCATTTTTGTACCATGTTAAAGTTGCCAATGGATTGCCACCAGAAGAAGTGCATGAAATCTTTTGAACGGTTCCAGCTGGTACATGCGTCCCTTCTGTGTATCCATGAATAAATGGTTGACTTGGTGGATCTGTTAGTTGGAAATATAAATATAAGGCTAAATTTTAACGAATTATCTAAGCATAAGAATATAAATATATATTATTATAAAATTTTACTTACACAAAACATTGATTGTATGTGTAGACACAACATTCTCAGTCAATTGCATGTTAAGTCCATGACAAATAACTACTAAACTTCTTCTGTTTGGTTCAACTACAGCAGTAATATTTGACGTGGTTATCCATCCGCCTTCTGGCGATACTACAGTTCTAGATGTAGCATTTCTAACTTGTCTACCAGCAACCTAGAAGTAAATAGATAATTTGTTAAATATTGTAAATTTTTAAAAATAAGTATAATTTATATTCTTCCTTCATTTTTTCTTTAAGAAAATAGTTAGAAAGTTCTTACCATCCACTTAATTTCAGCAGGGGGTTAGAGTTTGCTGTAGTACATGTTAAAGGCACTGGGTCACCCACTCTAGCTTCTGTTGGACCAGAAATTGTAACGTGCGATGGGGAAACTGCATTTAAGATAGAAAATAATAATAATAAGATTTAATCTTTTACTAAAAATTATTGCAGCAGTAATCTAAAATTAAAACTTACATAAGACTGTCATATCAATTTCAGCTTTTAGGGGACTCTTGGACATTATGTTGCTAGCTTCGCATTTGTACCGCGCCTTGTTGTCACTTGCATCGGCAGTAAAAGTATAAACATTTTCTGATACCCTTCCTGCTGTTCTGTAGGCCATACGAATTTGTTCCCCGTTCTTGTACCAGATAAGCTGAGCGGGAGGATTACCTCCACGACTTCTACATACTAGTTCAACCTAAAGTAAATAAAATAATTATTAAAAAAATAATTTTGATATTAAAGGTAAATAAGAAATCAAAATCTATCATAAAAATACGGTAAAAAAATAACATTGTACTTTTCTTTAATTCTTCTTTTTATTAAGAACTATTTTGAAAACAAAATTAAAGGCCTATGTTTAGGCTAATTTTATTTCGAGAAATGTATATAAACATAGGTTGGGATATGCATTGTTTTCAAAATAAAGGTTTCAACTTAATAATTTAGTTTATAATAATATTTTAAACCCTTAACCAACTTTATTAAAATTTGGCAGTGTTATTTATTGCATTAAGGGCCCAATTTAGCTTGAGCGCCAAAGATGTACGGCACTGACTTTTGGACAATTTATTTAAATTAGGCAAATAAATATAATACTATTTTGTTTTTTGGTATTGTTGGTAAGCTGTTTAGTTTTTAGAAAAAAATTAAATCCGCCCTTTTTAGCTGTAAATCTTACTGCACCTTTTATTAGGATCGGATAAAAAATAATTATTGTATTAATAAATAACCAAAGTTTTTAAAAAAGTTTTACACCCTTATCATGAAATCAATGTATTTTTGGACCTATGTTTAGACAAACTTTTTATTTATAATATAAGCTCAGAAATACGTTTTAAATTTTTTAAATTTAAATCTTACATAAGGTGTTCACCCCCAGTATTACATTTATATGCCTATGCAGAGCTCGTTTACTAACAGAGAATACGATGCATTTTTGACAAAAATTTAAATTTAAATATGATTTTGTGTTAAGACAAACAACCTTATTATAATTATATAAAATATATTTATTTTTTGCTATTAAACTACCCTATTTTAATATTAAAATTATTTATGCAAACACTGTATTTGCCAACGTTAAATAATCCATTAAAAACAATATTTTAGCTGTTTTTCCCTTATGGTAACCAAAAAATATGCAGGCCAATTTTACCCCTTTTTTGCTCTTCCACTTACTGAGTTCCCATGAGGACAAAAGTTGCGTAACCCTTCCTTCTATTTACATAAAGCCCAATGGCGTACCATGCATTATTTTATGTTATCATTGATCTTTCAGCTTTTAATATAGCTTTATGCAAATAGCTTTTATAGTATGCAAAAGTTTAATATATTAAAGTTATTTATAACTATTCTGCGATTATCAGATTAACTATTAAATAATGTACATATTTTGTGCATAAATAGTGTTTATGCTTAAATAAATAAAATTAGTTATTTGGTTTAATGTTGTCAATTTTATCAAAGTTTAAAACCAGTTAATTTAAAGGCAAAAACATATATAAGTATTTAAAATACTAGAAAATTTAGATAGTAGTGATTTCATAACATAAAAGAGTATGATGTGCAATTTTTATTTTATTTTAATTTAACGGTAAAGTTATAATAAAACCTCTTAGTTAGTTATTTATAGTAAACCTTCACGTTCTCTTGATCTCTCCCCTATAGAGTACGTAAAGGATATTGTAGGAAGAAGCTTCATCTACCTCAGTGGATTTCCTAACCAACCACGTACTTTAGCAGAGTTGAAAAATGAAAGTTATTGATCAGACATCGGTCATTTAATTAAAAGCATGCCCAGAGTCACTACTGTGTGTACAATTTCTCACGGTGTTTATACCCATTAATTAAAATGTAAAGAACTTTTCGTATGTTGTTCGACGCCGAAGTGTCTATACTTATAATAAAGATTATTGTATATAAAACAGATAAAATCGGTTAACTGTAATACTGTAAGTGTTGCAATGTTTATAATAAGTAGTATAAATTAGAATGTATAAAATAAAACTTACCGTTTGCCCCTTTTTATGGTCTCTCCTCGGTGTAACCTTCAATATATGGTAGTCCAGGTGGGTACAAGACACTAAGCTGGACAGTAGCCCTCATCGGAATATCCGGTGATAGAGCTTCATGTCTAGCTTCACAGGTGTACTCAGCATAGTCATCTTCGGCTGTAGGTTTTAGAGATATACGAGAATGGGTGTCGTATCGAGTTATTCGTTTATCGCCGTTTTTTGGTGGAATTTCGATGGTTTGGTCTTCTCGGCTCGCTAAAATAAAATTATACTTTATAGATATTATATTTCACTTCTTAGTAAAATGTAAAATATACATATGGGGTTTACAAAATGACAAATGAATAATAAATATAATTTTTCGAAAAATATTTATTCGTGATAAAAATTCTGGCTTGTGTAAAAAAATGATTCACAAAGAGAACATGTTGATTTTGTATACAAGGTGCGTAAAAACTTATAAAACAATTTTTCTTTTCAGTAGTAAACATGATTTAAATTGATCAAATAGTGAAAAAAACCTTAGTATTACTATATTGTTAAATTTGCATCATTATATTAATCCAGTAAATAATTTACTTTCCTTTATTAAAATATTTAAGTACATTTTACCATTTTATTTCTAATCTAACTATTGTTTTTATGATTCTTCATTTAACAAAACTCTGAAATCTAAAACTTTTATATAATTACATTACATTTATGTTGCTTACTAGAAAGTGTGCCTATCCCCTGTACACGAGTGCAGAAGCTATTCTTTGCCTCACTAAAAATAAATGTAAGTTAGGTCAAACCGTTTGTAAAGTTTACGCAAAATCAGTTTTTAGCTGGTCCAACAAACTAACTAATAACTAGGTACCAGGACATAAGGGCCACGAAGACAATAAGGAAGTAGTATTCCGTCATGCCAAGTGATATCATCTATAATCAAGATATAGATAGATAAGAACACCAGGACAGCGTTAAGCAAAAATATTCATTAGGGCATTCTCAGCCATAATTTACGAAAGACCTTCTAAATTACAACCCGAAGGCGGTAGGAATAAAAGTGGGCCAAATAACAGGTCATTGCAGTGCAGACCAAATCAAAACTAAACACCTGGCATATATGGACCTGGCAGAAGAACACTTATGCAGGTTCTGCCACGAGAGAAAAGAAACAGCAGAATATTTGTGGTGCTTTTGTCGTCTGCGGTTTGCAAAGCTGGGTAAGGATAAACCCAAAGCGTGAAGATTTGGCAAGAAGTCAGTTTTAAGCTTGTGGAGTCTGATTACAAAGACCGGTTTGGGTAGTGTGCTTTAACTTTTGGACAGGACACACACAATAAACCTGAGCAGGTTGCAGTAATAGAGGAACAACAATCCACCTCTAGGTAATGTGATCTAATCTAATCTAGGTCATACGGCACAAGTTTTATTGTAAACCATGCTTGCTTTTAAAATATATTTATTGATACTTTTTTATTTAAAACATGTTTTTATTATAGCGACTTGTAAATGTGTGGTAAAAGAATAATACTTTAGGAAAATATTCAAGATCTTTTTTGCATATTTTTAAAATATCCCTAATACGCCATTTTATTAAATAACGTCTATATGGCTTTGAGCTTAGGCAAAAAGCTGCTTTATATCGACAAAAATATTGCATATAAAGGTAGAATCGTATAATAAAAAGTCCTATCACGCATTTGAAGCCGTTTTTGTTTTGAGCATGATACTAAAATAAAATGGCAATGCAAATAATTGTAAATGTAGCCTTATTTGCCATATTTTTTATTTGAATGTTTGAGCGTTCTAATAAAACTCATAAAAGCTGCTGTTTTGTGTTCTGAATTTTAAGTAAGTTCTGTTTTGGTACGTTTACCGGAGGATGAATATTTGTAGCATCTTATTGTAAAGGTGTGTATTTGAGAAGAGAGGCTAACGCGAAACAAACAGTTACGTTAACTTAAAACAAAAAATAATTTTATAAAGTTTAACAAATAAAAAACATTTAAAAGTGATAAATAATTTTCACAGATATTTAAGTGGTTCTTCCTCGCAGAATCAAAAGCATTTTTTAGGAGATTTTTAATTTTTACCTTTTACAGGGTGCCTCCAAAAGGTAAAAATTTCTACGATAAATTTCATGGACCAAAAACAACGATCTAACTCAACTTAATCAGAAAATTATCGCTCATTTATTAGCTATTTTATTTATTATAATAATTTTTTAATTTAACAAAAACAAATTTGGAAAATTTTTTAAAGTAAGAAATATAAATATGCTAATATTTTTGTCGTTAAATGTAAAGGTAGCCACCTGCAGTCCTTTTCTAAGAAACAAAGTGCCATAATTTTTTTAAATGATATAGTAGTGGCTGTATGCACGTAGATAAATATGAAGTCAAACAAATTTTGTATTTCGTGCAAATTTTTTATTAAATAGCGTGGCAAAGCGCTTTCGGCCTAAGGCCATCATCAGTGCCTCTTGTCAAGATTTGCACAAGAGATTTGGTAACAAAAGGAACACATAGTGTAGTAAAATTAGACAATCAGTTTCACATGTTACAAATATTAAAACTTATATTAAAATAAATAAAATATATTAAAATAAATAAAATAAAATACTCCATTTTGTCTACCCTTCAAAGGCAGCATGGTTTTGTTCAGAACTTGATTTATTTTATTTTATTTATTTTAATATAAGTTTTAATATTTGTAACATGTGAAACTGATTGTCTAATTTTACTACACTATGTGTTCCTTTGTTACCAAATCTCTTGTGCAAATCTTGACAAGAGGCACTGATGATGGCCTTAGGCCGAAAGCGCTTTGCCACGCTATTTAATAAAAAATTTGCACGAAATACAAAATTTGTTTGACTTCATATAATTTTTTTGCCTTAGTGATAATAGAATACAGACAATAAAAATTAGGAAAGTAGTTTAGTGTAGTAGCTGTCCACATGCACGAGAATACTTAATTACTCGCTACTCGACTAAATTACTAGCCGTGTCTGAACAACATCCTGTATAATATATCACCAGTAAAAAGATCTTTTAAAGACTGAAAAAAATAAAATGCTATGTTTGATATTTATTTTCAATACTTTGGGAAATATAACCATCCAAACCTTAAATTTTCCCAATATAAACATATGCACATGCAAACGCATTATAGCGTATAATACGACCAAAAATTTGTATTTCCTTTTAGAGTCGGAATATCGATATAAATTAAAAACAGTATGGGTTAAGAAAAGATGTAGCTTTAAAATTTAATAAACTGGTAAAAACTAACGGTAAATTATTCCACAAGGTGTTCAAAAATTTGGGTCAAAATGCGACATTTGGCTTTTCCCTGTATAACACCCAATCCCCAATTATTTACGGCTTAAATATTGTAAAAGTCTTTAAAAATAATTGCACGACCAAAACAAAGCAAAAGAGTTATGTTTTGTTTTGACACGAAGCCGATGAATGAAGGCCAAATGTATCATACGTGTTTAGAAAATAGCAAAAATCCCTGTAAATCTTATAAATAGCTGATTAGATTCGCCCAACCCATCGGATCAATATTTGAAAATCCCTAAAGAAATATGTTATGGATAAAGAAAAATATGAATTTTAGCGTTGTAAACCTAGCGATAATTCCCTATCTTTCTAGGGTATTGTTATTGCGACTTACGTATGTTAATTTCAACGTTTCCTCTATACCATACAATCTTGGCGGCTGGTTTTGCATTGCGGACTCGACACTCCAAATGAAACTCTTGGTTTTCCTTTATTTCTATTTTCGAATTGTGCCTGTGGTCCAGGATTTCCACCGACGAGGGAGGAGCTGAAACAAAAAGATTATTCGTTAAAAGTATTCTAACGGACGAAATCACTTTTTAAAATTTGAAAACGATATATGTACGTTACAGTGGGGTTTTATTTTATGTTTGATAAAAATAAATAAATATTTTTAATTTTTATAATATAAAGGGTATTCATTTAAAAAGTTACCACTCAGTTATCTGCGCCCCTTTAAACCCCTAGCCACCAGGGTCTTCACCCCAAAATTCTTAAATGGGTAGCGGAGTCGGGCGATACATTATTTTAAAGCTCCTGATGAGTACTTAATAACCCTAGAATATAAAGTCATTATCTTTACCTACTACAAAATAATAATATAGAGTAAGGTGTATTTAATGGAGTATTTTCTTAAGGCTCTTTTAAAAATCTTATCCAAATCAGGTATTTAGGTAATTTATAAAGGACCGTCATTTTGTAGTGAATAAAGAGATTGACTTTATATTCTAGGTTTATAAAGACCTCGTCAGGGGCTTTAAAATAATGTGTCACAATTTAATTTTTTTTGCTAAGATGGCGTTGCAACTATCATTTTTACGTCAAAAAGTAGTTTTATATCCTTTTATTAGTAGTACCCAATTTGTATAAAAAACAAATAAAGGGTAAAAAAGTTACCAGGGGTGGGGCAGGGAACTATTTATGTCCACACTGTATATGTGATTCATAAAAACAAAAATTGTTTCTTTGTTTAGTACGACTCCGGTTAGTACGACGTAATATTAAAGGTTCTTTGGCCGTCGTTATAACCGGATTCTGCTATAGGTACTTTCTTGCATATTGTTTATAGCATTTTTTTCTTTTAATAAACAACTATGATATACGAGAGTTCATTTATATTGAATTAATAGCGCCGTATTCAGCTAAATCTTTAATCTACGTAAAACTTTAAATTAATTTGATGCCTTTCGTATCCAACCCGAGCACTAATCCACAAAAGCAAAATTACATTTGGAGACTTAATCTCCTAAGTAATTAGTGAACATGAGCTTAATTTTTAAAAATTCCGCTTTGCGAATGTATTACAGAACATACCTAATGCGCTCCACTTTGTCTTAATCTGGACATTAAAGCAAATGCTTAGAGGGTAGAATTTCAATTTTCATAATAGATTCCTTTATAATTACCTGCATAAAGAAAGAAAAAATTAAATAGGACTTTTATTTAAAACATTTTTTTCTATGAGTTATATGTGACACTTTAAATTTTGTAAGTATTATCTTTAATTACTTCACAAATAATTAAAATTAGAATAATTTAAAAAATTATGTATGTGACACCCAGATCTATTCATAAGAAGTTAAACTGACAAAAACGCAAAAAAAAAACTGACATTTCTTTTCTTTCTTCCAAAGTTTTACTGCAAAATGTTCTAGGTTTAAATCTGCAAGTTAAATAATATCTAGGTCAAAACAATAATTAATTAACAAATCCACAGGGTCAAGGGTGTTTGAACATCCAAACAAACAACTGCAAATTTGGTATTCAAACACAGGACGACTTACAAAATAATGAGATAGTGGGGCTCCAAATCTGGGTGTTCCCACCTTTGACTGTTACTGACTGGTGAAATTGAATTTTATTTGGTTCTAAACATAATTATTTTTTTTAACTGATTTTGCTTACGTACAGGGTGTTTCATTTTTGATGGTTTTACAGGGTATCTCGCAAACCATAAGAAATATCAAAAATCTAAAAAGGATTCTTGATCTCTTTTTTGAGAAAACAACTGTATTGAAAACAGTTCATGACTATTGCAGTTCATCTCGAAGCTACAGGGTGATTTTCACATTTTGTCTATTTTTACAACTTTATTTTACTTGTTTGCTAGTAAAGCTATAAAAAAGCTTTAGATGGGTTATTTGCGAAGTTTTTTTCGTAGAATATTGTAATGTAATTAGTTTCTTTTTATTTTAAGCCATTTTTGAGAAAATTAGCTAACTTATGTTTTTCTTATGAAACACCCTGTATATTTTTATTTATGTTTAATATGCCTTTTTTTAAGCTTTTAAAATATATGATAGTGAGTATTTTTTATTTTAATTTTTAACGGTAGGATATTTTTTTAAAAAACTGCCCAATGTAGAAAAACAAAACTAATTTCACCAAAATATTTTACTTAAAAAACTACACAATAAACCTATTTAATTTTTTTTTCATCGCTTTTTTAGCAAACACGTTATAGGTGACGTATTTGGTCCAGACAATATACGTTGCCACAATATCGTGTAGCTAATAATTGCTGAAATCAATTATAGTGTGATCAGTTGTCGGGTGTTAGATAAAGATATCCTACTCTACTTGGATAGTTGTTAGAAAATTAAAAACAGAAAATAAATTTGTACTCTCTGTTTTTTCTTGAACATATTTGTTTTAAAGGTACAATATTATATACGTAAAATAAAGGGTACTAAGTTTTGTACATATTTAATATTCAATCACGTACTATGTCCAAATCATCGAAACTTCAAAGAAGTTATTTTCCTTATGTATATATCGTTTTGCAATTGTCTAAATTACCTTGATGAAACACACAGCACTTTAATTAAGAAACGTTTTTAGCAAAAATAAGAACTACAGGACACAAACATCAGTAACTGTTTTGTCTTCTGTAGTACAAAAAGAAAATTACCTCCTTCTAATAGAAATGGCAATATAGGGCTTCTTAAAACCATATATACACTGAAATGTATTAAAACAAAATGCCTTTTTATGTTCACAAGATAATGTTTTAGCTTTAAAACAGTTTTAGTAGCTAAATAAATTTTTCTAGGCACCTCAATAAAAAATCAAATTGTTTTTGTTTCAGATATTTTACGGCGATAGCTAACTAATTAAAATTGCTAAACTATTTGACACTATGAGACACATGAGACAAAAGATTAACTTGACGTTAATTTTTAAAAACATTTATAACTTTAGGTGTTTTTGTAGTATAACCATCTTTTAATAATTAATCTTTTTTTTAAAGCTAAATGCTTTTAAGAAACATATGCAATACATTATGAATATAATTTCCTACTACCATATTAAAATACAAAATGCTATGTTAAAGTCCCTCTCCACTGACGCGTTTCACTTCCCTTACGAGAACAAAGTGGTCCGGGTCCATGTTGAATAACACAGAAATAAAAAGTCTTCTTGTAGCAGAACTATCGTTGTTCTACGGAAAGATATAATCTTACCATTGATGCCCTTCCAAAAAGATCATGCATTGAATTCGATATTAAGTCAGTAAGTAAGGTATAATAGTTAGAGATCCCTGGACCATTTTCCATTAAGTCATTACTAACAAGCTAATTTTTCGTCAGTAGATTCATTTTGGCGAGACGACCAACTTTTTCCTTACAACAATTTTCGTTGGTGGTAGCATACAAGGGTAGCAGGGATTAAATATTTAGATTTGATAAATATCAAAAAACCAGGATGACGTACCACGCATTTTGTAGGACAATGTGGGTGTTAAATTATATAAATAATATTTAATCAACAGAAAACAAAATAGCTAGTAAGTAGTTATTTTTCAGGACATTAACCATACATGTAGGTGAAACCTTACATTTTGTAGAACACATCTGTTTTTCGGTGTATTTAGATAATTATCTTGAAAATTACCAGAAAATCCATGTTTGTAATAAATTTTTGATATCTGTCAATACAACACGCTTAATTTCTGCTACCCCTGTAAGCTACCACCAACGAAAATTGTTGTGAGGGAAAAAGTTGGGCGTCTCGTCAAAATGAAGCTATTCACGAACAATAAGCTTGTTAGTAATGACTTGGAAAAATGGTCCAGGGATCCCTAACTATAAGACAAATGACAATAATTTCTATCTATCGTTATAATATACGAACTTATTATATTCTTTGTTTTTTCTCAGTAAACTTTAAAAGATATATTTCTTCTAAGTTCAAAAGGTTTAGAATTTGTCATTAACAATAAGGATGTCTAAGCTCTAAAGGTAGAATTTCTAATCCAACACGGGGACCATATGCCAATTATTTTTATAGTTGTAAACTGGCATTTAGACATGCCAAACTAAATTTTTAAGTTTATGTGTATTAGAAAATAAAATAAAAATAATGTATTTTATTAGTAGTAGAATTTCTTCCAAAATTAATTTAATTATCTCATAAACATGAGATAATTTTAAAAAATTATCAGGATAATACGTATTTTATGTTAATTATTTCACGTAAATTTTTCAAAAAAAAAAAACATTTTAGAAACACAACAAGTTTTTCATTAGTCCTATTTTAAAAAAACGGGACATGCAATATAATGTAATAAGTTGGCTCGGACCTTAAAAGTTCTGTTTCCGACAAGTGTGGGAAAATAAAATTATAAAGTGCAGTGAAGTAACAACTTGAAAACTTGCTTTTTCGTCTATTTTCTTCTTCAATTCGAGGTGCTGAAACTCGATTTTATAGTTTTCAGTTACAGAAACTTTCTAGTGTCATCGGAGTAATATTAAATGTCCCTCTGGGTTATTATTTAAGAATTGTTCGTCTGGAATAATTAAAGTTATTTCGCACCGGAGGCAAAAACAAGACGAATTTACTCGCAAAAGCTCGCGAAATCTGCTCTCCATTGACTCTTTCAGTGCTTTTATTTCCCTTTTAAAATTTTAAAGGGTTTTTAGTTAGAATATCAGTCTTTAAAAATTCAAAACAAAAGTTATACTCTATATAAACTCCGCTGTGCGTTTGTTAGGGAATTAGCTCAGGCGGAATAGCAGTATAAAAAGTCATAAAAAAATGTCTTACAGCAAACTATTGGTATAGTTTAGTTAAGTGCATCGTAACTTGAAGGGGGTGCTTTTTAGGAGTTAAAATGTTTTTTTGCAATTTAAAGCTAAACAGAAAATTCTATTAAAAAAGTTAAATGTAAAAGTTATTGACATTAAAAAACCATACAATTTATGTCATACCGATTTTTGCCCTAACCTCAAAAATTTTTGAGAAAAATAGAAAAACTGTTTTTTCGGTTTTTAATTTTTACCTTTTACAAAAATAGTTCGATTAAGATAAAATTTGGAGCAGATATACTTTTTATTATTACTAATATACTTTATTTTTTTATCAATAAATACATAGCCGGTATTATAAAAACTTCGTTTTAAAGAAAAATTAAAAAATTTCAACCCCCATTTTGACTTAATTTTTTCATCAAAAATGGTTTGCAAATGGCTTATTTATTGTTTTTTTGTTAGCTTTTATTAAATACAAACAAAAATATATATACTTCAATTTAAAAAAATGGAAAAAATAAAAAACACAAAATATTGACATTTTTCATTATACTCATACATTGTTTTATTTTCGTCGAAAAATTAATACTATTTAATAAAATTGTAATTTTCAAAGATTTTTTGAATGTTTTTAAAAGTTTAGAAACATTTTTAAATGTGAAAGTGGGATTACAGGTATACAGTGTTACCCAGAATTGGTGTTACAAGAGAACAAATGGAACAAAATTTTTAAATTTTAAATCGGCACTTTGGGAAAACTGGTCTCATGGTCCAAAATAAAAAAAAACAAACTTTTGCTTCTATTGGTAATATACAGGGCAAGTTATAACTAAAAATATGAAAAATGACCTAGTGCAAAGTACTTTTCTTTCTAAGACTATAGCAAAATTGTATAAGTAAATGTTGTAGAGAATTGAATTTTACAATAAAATTTGTAGTTAAAGCATCAAAGAAAAAAAATGTTTATTGTCAATTTTTTTACATTTTATGCCCTTAAATAAGCAGACAGCTTACTATTGCGGAACGGAACGAAATGGAAGCGAACGGAAATTTTAAAAGCATACTTATAACTAAATGGGAGTCCGCACACTATCGCGGAGCGGAATACCGAGAAACTTGCTCTAAGGCAATTTTTTTTTTGAAATTCGGGTTTTCGCCTGAACAACATACTATTTTAAAAGTACCTATAATTTTATTGCATTAAAAAAAAATAAAAATAAAAATAAAAATAAAGAAATCGAACGGAACCAAATCAGGAGAATACGGTGTATGGGGTAGAAGTTCTTAGCCCAATTTGACCAATTTAGCCAGGGCGACGGCGCGGCGTAGGTGTGAGCCGGTGCGTTGTCATGGTAAAAGATCACCTTTTGCCTTGCCATTCTTCGCCAAATCGGGCCATTTCTTTTTGTAATTTGGCGTCAAATTGACCAAATAATTTGTCATAGTAGAGCCGTCTACAAAAATATTCTGGAAAATAGTAAATTACTACATTGATGAAAGTGGCGCCATCCGGAGGTAAGGCTAAGTACTTATCGAACCGCCCTTGTAATTATTATTAATTATTAGGTAGGCCTTAAAATGTACGAAAAATTAGCATTAGTTGTCATAAAAAAAAAAACTTGTATTTATATTCGCTAAAAATTTTAATCAATTATTATGAAGAAATTAAATTTTTTAAATAAAAATTAATCTTACAACGCCTAATTTCTTTTTAATTTGAGTACTGTAGCTTGATTTTACAGTTTTAAGCAACAGAAACTTTTTGGTGTAATTTAAGAAATTCTAAATGCACTTTGGGTTTATTATTTAAGAATTATTCGTGTGGAATATATAAAGCCAGCCTTCACGAAAGGCATTAATACAAAAATTTTGCTGTGCGACATCTGTGTACTATTTATTCTCTGGACGTTTTACTTAATTTTACAAATTGGGACAAGTTTTAGTTGAAGTTTCTTTTTTGGATTGAAAATAAAAACAAGCGTTATTACTTGCCAAAATAACTCTTTGTATTTCTTTATTGACTAAAAAACAGACTTATATTTTCTTTACATTTTTTTTATTATTTAAAAAACAAACCAGTAAGCACTATAGCAAGTATTTTTAAATATATTCAAAGATTATTCAATCGGAATAAATAAACTTTGTGTAAGAATTTAAGTTTGGGATATAAACAAACTTTTTAAATTATTTTTTTCTTATTTTTAAAGTGATTATGATAATATATAGTTTTTTCTCTTTTAAATATATAGACTTTTGTATTATATTATAAAAAAATTTAATTACAAATAAGTCTTTAAACAGGTGGTGCAGTTAAAAAAATTCTTTAAAGGTACCACTAAAATGTAATTCTAACATAATTCAAGTCTTAAAAAGTCCAAATTTATTTTAATTTGGTAATTTCTTGCTAAATTTTTCGTTATAGTATGGGAGCCCACGATGCTAAATGGGGATTTACTCGAGCGTCATAGAGATCTATGGGGTTGCAAAGCTTAGATGATTGGAAGAAAAAAATGTTATACAATGTATACCATTTAGACTTCTAAATATGTCCAAAAAATACTATTATTATTTTGGCTTGTGAAAATCTTTCGGGCCGTATCGTATTATATGTTTTTCGTTATTCCTAAATTAATTTTTTTCATTTTTTCAATTAAAGAATTGCCAAGCTCGAAAATGTTAAACTGACTTATTTTTTGTAGCCCTCTGTTTCCTTTTCGTCATTCTCAAATTGTTAGATTAGTGAAATATACACCGTTTAGCATGTAACTACTTCATCCTGTCTTAATCTGACGCGCTCGATAATTTCTGATAGATGTATTTTTTGTTTTTTATGATCGGCCCTGTATGCAGAGCTCATATTTATATATTTTGTGGGGGCACTTAACCGGGTATCCTCCGGTATATTAATCTGCCGCGTTGAAGTAAATCCCAAAATCCCCTCTTGGGCTCGCCTCCAATTAAATTAAAAACAACTTAAAGTAAAGCAAAGGTTTAAAAAACTTATGTGCATCAATAAAAAAATCTATATCAGAATACTGCCTTATTTGAAATAAAACAAAATATGTGATCCAACGACAATATTTTTGAGATAGGTTTGTAAGTATAAAAAAATTGCTGTATTGAAAAATCGATACCGATATTATAAGGAGATAAAGTTTGTAAACTTTGTTTGTTTGTTTGATGCCGGTAATCTTCGGAAGTACTGAACCTATCATAAAAAAAAATCACAATCAGAAAGCTACACTATTTAGGAGTGTAATAGGCTATATTTTACCAGGAATAAACAAAAAATTCAGAACGAAGTTGGCACGGGTCGGCTATCTTGGATAAACCATAACTTTGTGGGGACTAATCTTCGGAAATACTAAACCGATCATAAAAACATTTTCACAATTAGGAAGCCACACTATTCAGGAGCACAATAGGCCACATTTTATAAAGATTAAACAAAATTTCAGAGAAACATAATGACATGTGCATATAAATCTATACATAATATTATAAAGAGGTCGCGTTTGTAGCTACGCCTATAAGATCCGGTTAGTCCAGTGGTAAAATGCTCGCCTGTTACGCGGGCGGCCCAGGTTCGATTCTTTGCGGAAGCAGATTTCTTTTTATTATATAAAAATAGTGTGACGGGTCAGCTAGTATCTTAATAAAGTTAATTAGTAGGTGTTTGCTCCTTAATGTTTTTTTTATATAAACCATTAAAATTTGATTTTCTATTGCTAAATTACCAACATCTTTTATAGTGTTTATCCAAAATAATCCAAGTTATTTTTTACTAAAGACACATAAAAGATCTTTCTACAGAAGCTAAAAACGTATCTACAACATTTAATAGAATAAAACTAAAGTTATCATGTCTCTTGAATTTAAAAATAAGTACAAATTATATAAAAGGATACAAATACCTGGCTAGGTATTATTTCTGTTTCAACCTATTATTAAAAAAAACCGAAACGTGAGGCGACTCTGCACCGAAATGTTCTTGTAACTAAAAACTATAAAATCGGGTTTCAGCACTTCGAATTTCAGCGAAAAGTAGATCAAACAGCAACAATACGATTGTTACTTTGCTACACTTTGTAAATTTATTTTCACACTATTCCGAAGTTTCAAACTTCCAAGGTTCATTTTCCAACGTAACTGTACAATACTTTTTGAATTTGGTACGTTAAGGAATTTCATTTTTAGAATTAAAAGCTTCTTTACGATTTCTAACCAATGCAAATGGATTTTTATAAATCATAAATAAAATTAAAAATTTTATCTTGGTATTTTTATTTTACACATATCTTTATGTATACGATAAAAACACGAACATTGTTTTAGAAAAGTACCTTTATCTTATTGATACATTTTTATTGTCTACTTTGTACAAAATCACTGAAATTATTATGATATTTTAAGATATTTCCAATATTGGTTAGACGGACTTATTTGGTGGATAGTACTTTATGTAGTACAATAAAAAATGGGACCGTCTCGTTCCTGCCACCAAAACATCAATTTTTATTTATTTATTTACTTTTATATTTTTTTAAGCTTTTTGTTTCGGGCGAGCGGCCAGTTCATAGGGGTAAATAGAGCTGAATAGGGTTAGAACCAAAGCGGTTTAATTTCTCATATTTTGGCGAGTACCTACCCAAATTTAAAGTTAAAAAAAGCACCATATAGATTTAGTGTAATAAAAACAAAGTTTTGTTTTTAATAAACTCTTAGTATTAGTAAGAAGTGGTTATAAACGGGCTTCAAAAATTTTGGGATAAAAATACAAACTAAGGCAATAGCTAAAGATACATCTGCTAGTAAAGCAACAACAAAAGAAGTGCGACTAGTCAGTCAATCCGAAATGTTTACATGTTGGTATTCGCGTTAGATCGATGACAAGGTTGTTTTTAAAATTCAAATGGGATGTTTTAGTTTTTTGTCTTTATTTAATTTTAAAGAGAGATGCTCTGTTGATTTTCTCTGAACTATTAGTTTACTGGTAAAATTTTAACACATTCTTAGGTTGTCTGTATTTAAATTATGTTTAAAAATATAATAATCTTTACCTTTAGTAAAATCTAATTATACATAACCAGATTTATTCATCAAAATCAAAATAATTAAAAAAAACTTAAATTTTTCTTTTTTTTTTATTGTGAATAAATATGACTAACTGGTAAATATTTTTGTATTGTCGATTAAATTTTTTTCCTATTCGAAAAAGTGCACTTCCATGGTGGTCCGATAAAAAAACCAATTCAATATCGAAAAAAAAGGTGCTTGGCCATTTTTTTACCTTCTAACTTTTATTGTTCATGCTGCAAAGCTGTCTCTAGTAATTATATGCTCAGACATCAAACAAAAAATATGTTGGTTGTTTAAACAATCAAAGTAGTAGTTTTTTTGTGCGTTAGGTGCTTCCGTTTCCACCAACTAAAGGCAACATTGCCGCTCTGTGCTAATAGTTTATACGAGAGAAAAAAGTGCTCGTAGTGTTGTTTAGTATTTGGTCATCGATGAAATAATAATAGTAATAACAACAATAAACACAAAAATAACTGACTTTAAAAAATAATATAATTTACTAAAAAGTTAAAGATAATAACAAACAAAAATTAAGGCGCGCCTGTGGCTGCTTCGGTTGTATCGGCAAGCGTCGATCTCCGGAGTTAAGCAGTGAAATGCGTGCCCATAATTTGGTTGGGTGTCCGGCAACGGCGGTGTTTTGGGCAACGCCACACGGTGTTCTGCTCGGGGATGCGGACCGAGCAACAACCATCCAAGTTATGGAATGAATGGTGTGTGAATGAGAAGGAGTAGGGGTCAAGGTACAATAAGCCCTCAGGCTGCAGTGCACCACCTAGGGGGGCGGTCGTCGGACCTGGGTGGGATAACCCCGAAAGGGTGAAAAAATAAAAAAATAAAAAAATAAAAATAGGCCGGGTAATAACATATGGGCTAAATTAAATAACCAAATGTTATATTTTATTACCATTATGATATTACCCGACACCATTTTTCATTATTTTTTTTACTTTTTAGTCAGTGTTATTTTTTTATTAAGTCGGTTTACTTATCTTTTTATGTTAACTTAATTTCTTTGTAGCTATGGTAAACTAGACAGGTTAAATGTTTCTTTTTCTCTGAAATTTTTGGCCAAAAATAAAAACCTATTTTCCATCATTCGTTCATTTTAATGTCACATTTTGTCCAATTTCCCCGCCGGTTCCGATTTGCATAACGCATATAAAAGCTTTTAGAAAACCAGAATTGCAAAAGTGGCTTGTAAATCTTCCAAAAGTCTTTTGTTCGCATGTAAACGATTGTTATATAGGCCATAGAGGATTCCTTGCACGTATTAAGCAGTGGGAGCCGTTACATATGGATAAATATAATTCATAAGTTCCTACGCATATCCTGCACACGTACGCATTAAGAAAATAAATCAAATTATAAGAATTTTGTGTCATATTACGAAATAGAAAATGATACTATATTGGTATGTATTTACATAAAATTATCAACCTATATTAAGTATAAACAAAAATGAGAAAAATGCACAATTTTTGAAAAGTCTTAAAAAATTTATTGTTTTTATTATAACGTGTGATTCATATAGGGGCTATAATCCTAAACATTTTTTCCAATCCGGGGATTTTGGGACTGGGTAAAGACATCCCGGGATCCCGAGATAATCCCAGGATTTGAGGGTAGAGTACAAAAAATCCGAAAATATTTAAAAATCAACTTTTATTTTTTAAAGTTTCTTTACGAATGTAAAAAATAGTTATTTTTGTACCAAGGGCGTAAAATAGCGCCCGTGGCAGAAAGTAGTGGGCGTAAAAGGGCTTTACCCTAGAAGCGCAAACAATATTTTTGTACGACTGAAAATAATATACAAGCATTCTCTGTAGTTAAGAAAAAAAATCCCCAGTTTTTAATGTTTCAGGTTGTAATCAGTATACTTTTAACATATATTTAATAAAATAAATTGGTGTTGTACCAAAAAAAATAAAAAATTATTTAATTTTATTATTGTTTTATAAATTTATAAGTGCGGGCGTTTTTAATACTTTTTGTCCCTAGGGCGTAAAATTGTATTTTACGCCTGGTCGTACAAAAAAAAAAAAACTTATTAAAATATAGAAAAATCAACTTTTTTTTTGTCTTTTGGCTTTTGGCATTAGCCATACAGCCAGAAAAATCAACTTAATACACACTTTCTTCAATATAACTTGCGTGATGCGAAGTGTTGCTTTTACATGACTTATTTTGTCAAGTAAGATCAGAGTCGGTCTATATAGGGTCACAACATTCGGCCGTATTGCTTTGACGTGTGATGACGTCACATCTCCCATTTTTCGGCCATGTTGTTCAGTGCCGGAGATATACAGTTTATTGTATTATTAGAACAACCGTTTACACAATAGATTTTAATTATTATTAAGTTGTAAATCCTTTCACTTTAAATAAAAATCATTTGGAATTACATCTTCCAACCAATATCACTTTCAAAACAATGGAAAATGAAATGCGAAAATTCTAGATGCCACTGGAT
Source organism: Listronotus bonariensis (assembly GCA_014170235.1). Lineage (NCBI taxonomy): Eukaryota > Metazoa > Arthropoda > Insecta > Coleoptera > Curculionidae > Listronotus > Listronotus bonariensis. The sequence continues at coordinate 38,551 of JACEGR010004830.1, read as the reverse complement.
TGATCATCAGCTTTCATTTTACCCAGTCTTGTCAACTTTTTTCCGTTGGGTGCTCTTTTTGCGTCCCCGACCTCGAACCGCCTAAAAGTTAAGGATGTGTCGCAACCTTTTCCCAGTATAAATATAAGCTAACCTTGAGGAAGTACACGTAAATTTGACTAAAATCAGCTGGGAAATAAAAATTGCTGACTTTTCAATACTATTGGAATTAAGAACTTGATAAATTGACAGGAAAACTAAGTGCGTCTCGTTTCATGCAATTATTTTGAAAACATTACATTTATTTATTGATCCCGAAAATTTCGTGATTTAGGAAATTCAATTCCAAAAATTTTTGTACTTTAAAAGGGGCGGGATTCCGGAATTCCAGGATACTGGGATTGTAACCCCTAGGTGCATAGCACAGTGGCTATAGGAAATCCGAGGTAAATTTTGATATCTTCAAATACTGGCTCCACTATTTATTTTACAAGAAAATTGTTTATATTATTTTTTAATAAACTAAATGAATACCGTTAAAAACTCATCAGCATGGAAAAATAATATTGAAGAACCACTAGAAAATAAAACGTTAGTTAAAAAATTGACAAGACACTTAATTTATTATTGGTGGATTTATTAAAGCATGTATCAGGTCTGCAAATATTTTACAGTTTTTTTTTACATAACAATAAATTGGCTTATTGGAAAATACCGAAATTAAGTGTGTAAGTTTATTACCTTTGTCAAAATAGACTTTACACAATTTTGTGGTGAAATTAATTATTAGAGGAACCAATCTTTAAAGGTATCAACACTCACATGGGAGTTCCTATGACCAGTCTGACTATGCATTACACGGTATAGAAAGGCCCAAGAAGACTTCTAAAATAAGTAAAATCAAAACTTTTAGTTTAAAGTAAGTAATATTTTTTTTAAATACCCAAAACACTTTTACCCATTAAGAAATAAAGAGACTAAAAGTCTAAAGCTTTTTATAAGGCCTTGTTATTAAAAAAATAACAATATTTAGGATCTTCAAGGAAATATATTTTTTAAGAACACACATTCAGTTGACAAAAGAAGTTATTTTAAAAGGCCAAATTCTCGACAAGCAAGATAAAGACACACCTATTTAATCTTATCATTAAAAATACAATTGTTTTTGCTTAAAAGTTATATCTTTAGAAATCCGAAAATTTTAATGGCGTTACTAAGAAATGGTTTAGTTTTATCTTACCGTGTTCAAAATAGCTTTAATTTTACACAATGACATTAAAACTTCTCCTTAACTAAATAAAATATTTTCTTGTTCATTTTATAATAAATTATTAATTTGGATTAAATATTACCTCTGTAAATTAAAATTCTTGTAAATAAATAAGAGCCCATTCTTCAGTTTTATATTTGTTTAAATAATAGTAATAAACAAAAAAAAGTAACTTCCTTTACAAATATTTTATACTAATAAAAATCGTTTTTATATATTCAAGTTTTTTGAGAATATTTTTTTCGAAAATATGCCTTTACAGCTGCAGAGCCTCTTAGATTGCAAGAGCACCTGCTCCATTTTTTTATTATTTACTACCCACTTGTGTAGTACATATATCTTTTTAAGAAGGACATTGCTTTTAAGGTACCTTCTTTTATCTGATGCCATGAGCCAAACACAGTATTCGTCACCGCCTGGTCCTGATAATTTCAAAAATTCTGATTGTATTCTGTAGGGTCCGCGCGATTAGTAAAGAGGCCACCGACGTCATCATTATTTACGCGAAATTTTCTGTAACTCTCTTTCAACTGCGGTTTCGGGGGCTTCGTATTGTTACCTGGGAGGTAGGCATTTTAAAGATTTGATTTAAAAAATAAATAACATTTTAAATTCGGGATAAGGAAATAACAGAAGATTTCGCGCAGAAAATGATGACGTCGGTGGCCTCTTTACTAAACGCGCAGACTTTATGTTTTAAAAATGGTCCTTTGTGTACACTTGGGAATTCTAGACCTCTTTATTCTTTTTTATTAGTTAATTTGGTTTCTGCTAATATAAATTTAGCCAAAATAATATTTGGCTTTTCTCTCGAATAAAAGGATTTTATAAATATTTATAGTTATCTAAATTTCTAATATATGATTAAAAGAGCAGAATACCTCATCATAATATTTAAAATGTTAAGGGGTTTTTAAAATATTTAATAAACCTTATTATTCTATCAAAAATCCAAATAATATATTTATATTTCAAGAAAACAAATAAACTCTAAAAATCTTTTATGGCTAAAAACTTTTATTTACTTTTTTATTTTTTTACCTGGTTATGATACCTAAGGGTGTATCTTTTATCAGTCAATAAATTTTTCAAATGTATTGTCAAAGTCTGATCAGCCGTCATTTTTAGTAAACATTTTTTCACAATTTTTTATTTAAAAGTTTTCACATTTTTGAGGTAGTTTTAAGGATCAGTTTACATATGCCAGCCTTGGTAAGAACTTATTTTATGACTAAACAAATTTTCAGAAGTTCCGTGAAAATCTTTTAAGTATTGCTTTAGTATTCTGGAGTAAATATCTTTATTTCAGACAACCACAGTTCCTCTGATGACATGGAACTGTCACGTTTTGGTTACTGCTACTTTTACTATTAGTTTACTCACTTTCTTCTTGATTTTGCTAAGAACAAATCTGGTTTTATATATTAACTTTAGAAGCAAATTTGGGAATAAAACTTCATTTAAAAAAACCTTTATCCACAGCGGTATCCATGAAGTTCCAAGCAAAAAAGTTTAGAATTAAAATTAAAGAAAACAGATAATATGAAACGATGACATTTAAAAAATAATACACATCTATCATATACAATATGAGCAATGCGTTTTGGTACATCGGCCGGCAATAGAATAACAAAACAAGCACTATTAGTCACGCCTGTTTACATGCTGGTACTTAGTTAGATTGTCCCTTTTTCTTACATTGCCTATGTTTATGTTATTTAACTGAACCTGTAGGTAAATGATGCATTACAAACTGTGTGGAAAGTGTTTTATTACTGTTAAGAGAAAAAGATGGTTTAACGAGGCATGTAAGGCCAAGATAAACCAATTTTCGAGACAGTTATAAAACTTGTTACCGCGGTTTGTATACTATTTTATTTAAAGCCATATTTATTTAAATGTCTAGATTTTTTTAAAAATTAATGATGTGTTAACCTGACACATGTCACAGACATGTTTTAAGTATCAGACAAGATATCAAGTTGGTAAATTTCTAAATTTTTGCAACAACTATTACTTGATTAATTTTTTGGCCCAAAACATAACTTTCTTCTCAAAAGGTAAAAGTAAAAGTCAATAAAGTAACACTTTTAACTTTTAAAAGTTCGGAAATTTCAGTATTACATACATGGTTGTAAGTAAAATATATTATTATGTATCTCAACAAATATTTCGGTCAATTTTTAATCTAACAACCTGTAAATAGGTAGTCCTTCTTAATTTGGTAACAATGGATATTTTTGTACCAAGTGTGTAAAATTGCACTTTTACGCCCGCAACTAAAAGTTGTTTAGCTATGGGCGTAAAAGTGTTTTACGCCAGAGGTGCAAACAATAAATTTTTGTCAGACTATAAGTAATACGCAATCATCTCTCTAGTTATTTTTTCTTTGTATATAAATTAATAATATACACCAATAATATGCCAGCTTTTAATGTTTTAAATTATAATAAGTATATTTTAAACATATGTTTAATCAAATAAACTGTTGTTTTACCAAAAAATGGGGCGTTATTTTATTTTATTATTGTTTTATAAATTTAAAAATACCGGCGTTTTTGATACTTTTTTGCCCTAAGGCGTAAAATGCAATGTTACGACCTTAATTTGGAGCGTAAAATTGTATTTTACGCCCGGTCGTACAATGAGTAATAATAATACATCACCAAATATATTTTCTGCAAACTTTTAATTTATTTTTAAAGCTCCTTTTTCTTAAACTTGGCTAATTTTCTTTTTAGTATTTATTTTCTGCCTTTCTCCATCCTTTACAATTAAAAGAAAATGCGTGATAATTTGTAGCAGAACGACAAAATAATTTTTTTGCGAAATATAAATTATTCGGTATAATTCGTTTCGCCCTCAAAACAAATTATCCATAAAAATTACGAAGGTTCTGCGCAAAAATGGGCCGGCAAAATAAATGGAGCCGGTAACACTTTCATTAGCCGTGGAAACTGGGGGTATAACACAAACCAGAACAAAATGCGACCGTAAAAGTAAAATTTAATAAAGTTTTCTTTTCTGAAAGGATCAAGCAGAGACGTAGGGAGCAGCGCCTTGTCGCGAAATGGGGCTATTTTTTCCTTTTTATTGCTTATTATTATTTTTATATTTGATTTGAAATAATGGCGCAATAGAAATGTTTCTACGAAGTTTCTTACGAAAACATCCATTTCGTACAATCATTACCTTGAATAAGGTCTTTATGTTTGAATTGAAAGCTGGTTTATTATGCCAATATTTTTTCGAGTAAAAATATTTCAAGATTTATTGTGTAAAGTAAATATATTTTAATCTCACATTTGATATGTCTATTTTCTTTTGTTGGACATATGGCCAACCAAATCTAAAATATAGTAGATATTATGTCCATTTTATCCACGACTTTAAATTTAGTTCATAGCTTAGAGTTGTAGATTGAATGGTAATTAACATTATTTTTGGATTTGTATGGCCATATTTCCAAAACTATAAGACATATCAAATGTTGTATTTTTCTAAAGTTCTCTTAAATATCTAGTTAATGGTGATAAAATATACGGGGTGTTTTATTTTAAACATGCAATTTTATTATTAAATATCTGAGGATGATCATATTTCCAAAACTATTAAAAATTTGATATATTACATAAGAACTTTTTTTAAAGCTCATTGATAGATCTTTTAAATTGTAATATAATATACAGGGTGTTCTATTTAAAAATATATATTTAATTTGCAATTTTTTAAACTTAAACAATGCGACGTACAAGACGTAGAGAATGATAAAAAAAACAAAACATACAAATTATCGTATTTTTGTACAATTAAGACATCTTATAATGGCAGGAGGTAATAAGCGTGGGTAATGGCTGTGGGTAATAAGCCATTTTATCTGTTTAAAATCATATTAATTAGGTATACATTTTTGAACAATCGTAGAAAATGTAATTTAAACGTCATTTTGTTTTGCGTCATTATAAAGAGCACAGAGCGTTCATTGTAATTAAAATTAAAACGAAATTTTGAACAGTGTCATATTTCTTCTATTACCACTAATAAGCTTATTATAAAATAGCGAAACAGGTTAAGCACCTCCTCATCTTCTGTATCAGCTATTTTTGAAGGTATATCGGCTAGTAATGCAATAATAAAGAAAGCACTATTAGTCATCCAATTCGAAATGTTTACATGCCGGTAATCGCGTTAGGCTATCTTCTTTCCACGCATTGCCTGTTTACATTTCTGACTTTTATGGTCAAAGCACACTAGGCGCTCAGTTCTTGGTATGCTCACGTACCGGTCAAATATTTTACATGCTAATTAAATGTCATTTAAGGTCATTAATTTAAAAAGCATGTACAATATTTGATCGAACGGTGAGCGTACCGAGACTAGTGCTTTGACCTTAACTGACTAATAAAACTGTCAGAATTATTATCAAAATACTTAAAGAGGCAAAAAATGCTGTAAACAAGACATTTATTTTTTTTTAACGTCATTACATGGAAACTCTTTAAAACATTCCAGTTAAGAACTTGATATTGCAAACTTAATTTAAAAGAGTTATTTAGAAAAATTGAGACCTTCTCAAAATAGTTAAATTTTAAGATTATTAAAGAGCTTTTTTCTTTATTTCCTTTTAGTTAAAATTTCCACTGTTATAGTGCAATAATTAATGCCCTCTTTGAATACTTTTTGCGAATAGTTTGCTTGGCATAAACAAAGTTATTTCGCGCGAAAACAAGAAAAATAGCAAAAATTAAATTTATGCAAAATGCAGATTCTTAGGTACTAAGGTATTTAGATACTACCGCATTATTTTATTCCATAAAGAACAGTTTTACAAGAACTCGATAATGTTTTAAAATATTTAAAATTTGAAGGAAAAACATTTTAAATTAGTGCAATTTTAGGGACAAAATGAAAAAAAAAGAAATGAGTCTGTAAAGCATCCGGTAAACGATCAAATTGTTTGGTAAACACGTTTGTCAAATATGAATATTTGATCGCGTTTGTCAAACTCATTTGCTAGAATTTTTTCACCAGTTTAATTTGGACATGTTGGTTGTTTATTTTATCGAGGCCGTACGCAAGGGCAATTGCCCCCTCCCGTCCAGGAGTACCGTTGAATTGGGTTGTTCTGCAGGAGTGGGAGTTGTGTGAGGCCTTATTTTTTGTGAATAGAACATTATTCCTCTGTTTGTAATACATGTTGCCGGTTCTGGTAAAGATTAGGTATTCATAGGATTTTTATTTTTTCGAAAAAAATTTGCAAGAATATTGTTAAATTATGTTAATTCATAAAATAATAAAGTTAGGATGAACGAGTTTAATCTATTACAAACCAACTTTTTGCCATTTTTTGAGTGATAAACTTATTTTACTTTAGCCTTTATTTACATAATAACAGGCTGATGAAAAGAATAAACTTTTGTCATTTTATTTCTTGAATTAGCTGAAAACACCCCCTTAAAATAATGCTATAATATTATAATTATCTGTAAAAAATATTCAAATTGTAAGATTTTAAATAATAATGACAACTCTATGATTCATAACAACAAAATCTAAACATAACTGGTCTAGTACAGTGTTGGCAAGTATTTTTCACCTAATTAAATTCTTTTGGTACCCGATAATACTGGAATATTTTTTATCAAATATGAATTATAAGTGGTGGTGAGGTTAGTTCTGGTTGGTTAAATCATTTTTTTTTTTTCTAATCAGGCCCACGATTAATACACACTTTACAAAATGGAACAAAAAGGACACTTTTCGCATTAAAAAAACAACCATGTAATATTGGCAACATTATACATACATTTTTAATCAAACAGGTATTAATAGCAGTAAATTTTTAAACTTTCCATCAGAAAATTCTACTCCCTTGGTTGAAATTTGGGCTTCTGGAAGAAAGGTTAACTTTTCTCTGGTAGGTTAAAATTACAAGTTAAAAAGGTAATACTTTAAAACTCTAACCGAACTAATTACCGAAAATCCAAAATCATTAGGTACATGATTATAATTATTTGGCTTTTTATACCAATCAACTATTATGAAAATGTATGAAAAAGTTATTTCTAATGTTTTACATGTCTCAGCCACTATTTGTGAGATCCTTTAAACTTCTTTTAAAATAAGAACCAAAAATGTCCTGAAAAGATTTAATAAGGTAACAAAGTTCAAATATTACCGTTGACTTTTGTAGAAGACGAATTTGCTGTCAAATAAAATTTGATTTTAACTTTTCTTTGGTTGAAGTTTTGATTCTATTTTAGTAAAAGGAAATAGCATGTGTGTATCTTTAAAGAAAGTTGGTGGAGTAGGAAGTTAGATATACTTTGGGGATCCCAAGCGTGTGTCACTTAGAAAGTCAGTTTAAAAGTTTGTTGAAAAGAACATAAATGAAAATAATAATATAATTTTTATTGTTTGCTTTAACCTGTTGGGAAAATTTTACGTTCAAAACAGATCCCGCCAAAATGTTTGGAACAAGGATTATTATTATTATTATTATTATTATTATTAAACGTAGTATACAGGGTGTCCGGTAATCTGTGGGAAATCACGCAAATTATTAAAGAACACATAAAAATAATATAACAAGTTTCTTAAACTTTTTTGTAAAGTCCTCTTTATTCAGATATGTGCCCTTAAAGACGCCGCTGATAATCGTTTTTTCCTAAATAACTTGTTTAATACATAATATACTATTATTTTTTTATTATAATAGAAACTACTAAAAACTACTAGACTAGACTAACACAATAGTTCTAAATATTTTTACGCCCTGTAAGCGCCCCTAAAGGTAGTTTTTTTAAAAAGCTTAAACTCTTAGCTTAAAAAAGGTTCCTTTGTTTAATATTGATAAATTGAAGTGTTTTAGAAAAATAAATTTTTTTGCTTAAATAAGGTTGTATTGAATACTTTTGTAGGTCAGTTTATAACGGGCTCCCTCTAAACTTATGCATTCTCTGGCTATAATTATTAAGGATTATTAAACCCCCTACAATGCTGCGACAATTATTTTTATTGTTGTAAAAAATAATCTTTTTGTAAAGTTTTTTAGTGCCAATTGCAACAGAATGGCCTAAAAATTTTAGATGTTTCCACAACACAAAAACTTGTTTTGGTAGAAAATGCTTTAATTTATCAATATTAAACAAGAGTATATTTTTAAGCTAAGGGTTAAAGGTATCTATCCAAAATAACTCTTTTTAATTTTTTAATATACAGGATGTTAAAAACATAGCACTATTGTGTGAGGGGTTAATTAACGCAAATGTTCCAAGAAGGTACCACTTTAATAAGTTCTTTCCATATTAAAAAATATTTTATTGAACCGAGTACTATAAAATTTATTTAAGAAAAAGTTCTTAGAAACTTGTCGTATTATTTTTGTGTTTTATATAAATCTGAGAGATTGCCCACAGTTTTCTGGACACCCTGCATGACTTATATGACTCCCTTTACTATTTAAAGGTTTTAACATTTGTATTGGTGAGGGTAGAGGATAAGCCTAAACAAGTAAATTTGTCATGAAAAACATGTCCCTCTAAAAATAAAAATTGTCGTGTCTTAGAATTTTTGATTTTGTACAATAAAGTAAATTATTTATTAATATATTAAATTTTGGTATTTGGTGTTTGGTTTAATATTGTGAATTAACTGTATAGTTTGCTTAGCTTTGAATAACATATTACAATTCAAAAAATATCCAATAGTACATATGTTTATTTTAATTAATTTATTAAAATATATTTTAATAAAATATAGCTTTATTTAAAGATCCTAAACTAATCTTCCAAAAATGATTTATATATAAATCAAATTTAATTTAATATTTCATAAACCCAGCTAGGCAGTTTATGTCAACAGAAAAGAATTAATACCATCGAAATTAAGACGCTTTAAAATATTTACTTTTATATTTAATTTCAAAATTAAAATTTCAAAAGATTAATGAATCAAATCTTTTATTTTAGTCCAAGAGCCCGCAAGTAACATTTCTTCGTTATTTTGTAAAAGCTAAAAGTGTTTTAGCACATGCTCCCAACATAGGTAGCAGCGATGGAAGGCTATAAGGTGTGATTCATAGTGGCTTAGGCAGGTACCAGGTACCAACAGTTAAGAAATTTAAACTTAACTTTTGCATTTTGTAAGTGCTGAATTTTATATAATGTTACTTGGGTATCTATTAAATGATATTTCCTTAGTCGCCAGACAGTTTTAAAAGTTCCAGCCCCGTGGCAGACAAACATTTTTGGTTGGCTTAATGGTCCGAGAAAGTCTAATATTTCTGTTATTTAACAAGATATAGCAAAAAGTCAGTCTCAGCGATTACAAAATGACAAAACTAACATTTCAATTATTTAACTTTGGGTACATGGTAACTGCCAAAGCCACTATGAGTCAACTTCATAGTCTCCTATCGCTTCCACTTATGTTGGCAACATGCGCTGACAAACTTTCGGCTTTGATAAAATGACAAACATCTGCCGCTTACCGGCTCCTAATTTATAATTAAACTAATTAATTGCCCCAATATACGGCACTTAAGAAATATGTTTAAGTGGTTTATTTTATCTCAACAAGGTAATAATATAAAATAATTACATTTTTATAAGTCCACTACTTTTTTGTTTTGTTGTTTAATAGAAATTTAATATTTAAAATATATAATAATAGAATCCAATTTTTCATTCAGCAGTATTTTAAAATTATGTTTAAAATAAATAGAAGTTCTTAGTTTAGAAAAAAATTAAACATAAAAAAACAAAAAAAATATAAATAAGTTATTATATATTTTTTCTAAAATAAATTAAAATATATTGCCTAACAAGCATAAAATAATAAAATAATAATTCCATAAAATAACCTAAAAGTTGTCAAAGCTGCACGCATATTATTACAAAATTAATAAAAACATTATACAGGCCCATTAAAATATGCAGAATATTCGCAAAAAAAATGTTATTTTTGGATAATATAATTTTAACTAGGTTGGTTAATTATGACTGTCAGCATTTTGCATAAGATAGGTATTTAAAAAACAGTACATTATTTTTGGCTTATAAAAACCAGTAGTTATAAATTTAAAATCAAAATATATACACAATAACGTTCGAGGCTACATTGCCGAATACAAGGTAAGTGCTAAATTATTACTATTAAATTTTGGTATTTGGTTTAATTTGTTTTTTTTTGTTTATTCTATTCTGTTTATAGCAAAATCCGTCACTGTAAATATTTTTGTGTGTGAAAGTGACAAAAATGGCCATAATATAACTGTCACAAATTTGTTAATAATAAGTTAAGAAACTGTATTTCATTGTTGCCTAACAACATTTTAGTCGTTTTAACATATGAATGTATGCAAATTTTTTTAAAGTGTTTCTAGGGTCGTTCTTAGGTAAGTTGCTTTTACTTTACCATTGCACTATTTCATAATTATTTTTTAATACTGTCCGTTATTTTACAAATTTCCGCCCTTATCTTACTATTTTTCGCCTCCTGCAGCTTTGCGCCTTTGTGCCTTGCACCACCCGGGAGGCATGACTCTGGATAGTGTCTCAAACTTAAAATATCAAAAATAATCAAATAAGGGCATATTATTTATAAAAAAATAAATAAAGAAACTACAATAATATTTTATTAAAAGTAATAGTTTCAAAACGAAATTAAAAAAAAATGGTATTAAAAAAATATGTCTAATTTTGACTAATACTTTTACTTAAGTAACTAAAACAATGTAAATATTAATATGTTCAAATGCTAATTTTCTAAACGAAGTGGTCTGGCCAATATACAAAAAGGACATAAAACATTAACATCTATATTACAAACTAATTAAAATTTTCTGTTATAATTTTTGATTTCAAATACTAAAAGTAGACAAAAACTAAAAAGTTTTCTGTAAAAATACTTTTTACTTTAGGCTAATTAAAAATGTCCTAGTACGCCAAGGGCTTTAAAATGTTTCTTAAAATAATACTGGTAGAAGAAACTTTATTTTTCACTCAAAGCACCTAAATTATTTTTTAAAATTAGAGAAAAGACTAGATAAATAAAGTAACTTAAAATTTAAAAATGTATATTATTTGGAGCGGCTTTTACAATGTCGAGTCAATCCTTTAGTTAGTATACTCCTACCCTAGAAGCGAACCATATTTGGTAAATCTAGATGACAATGCATTTGACAGCTTTTATAATTTAATACAGCCATTTATCACAAAATAATTTAACTCTGAGTAAATTAACATGACATTACAAAAGTCGCTCTTAAGAAAAAATTAGGTATTTAAAAAATATAAACACATTTTAGTGTCCTTACCTAAAATTATATATTTAAACACGCTTTTATTAGCTTGGGTTGTAACTATCTATCTATCTATCTATGTAACGGAATCTTTAAGCCTAATTTTTTCCAACTTCCAGCGATTCAATTTCTTTAAAACTTTGCACACGTATCAAGGACCGATGACAATGCAATAATTTAAAAACAGTATCCCGTTATCCTGGTTAGGACCGCCAGGATAAATAAATTCCTTTACAGATCCTCTGTGTCTCTTGACAAAATTGCGAAGGAATTTTTTAGTGAATAAACTGGAGCATTTATTTTTAAAAAACTAATTGATATATCGAACTAAAAAATGAAAAATAAATAATAGTTTAAAAAACTAAAAACACGCTTTTATCTGCAACCGAACTAAAAATTAGAAAATAATTTTTCATTACAAAGAGTTTGTCACTTCAGAATAAAAGCGTGGGGTGCTTAATATATTAAATGTTATAATTATTCCATTTGCAAATATCTATGAGGGAAAAGTTATGAAAAAATAGTAAAATGCACCCCACGCTTTTTACTCTGAAGTGACAAAGTCTTTGTTATGAAAAATTATTTTCTAATTTTTAGTTCGGTTGCATATAAAAGCGTGTTTTTAGTTTTTTAAACTATTATTTATTTTTTTAGTTGTATATATACTGTATAAGGAATATCTAAAGGTATATCGGCCAGTAACGCAACAACAAAGGAAGTAGAATGGATCATCAAAAACAAAATGTTTACATGCCGGTATTCACGTTAGACTGTCTCTTTTTCTCACATTGCCTATGTGTTATGATATTTAGCTGATCCGGTATAGCTTGTAAATATTTGTCATATATACAGTGTGGTCCATTTAGTATGCAACAAATGGAAATCTTTTTTATTTGCAATATGTCAGAAAATTCTATTCTTCATAAAAATTAGTGCATGGTCCAAAACTGTCATTAGCAAGAGTTAGTTTTATTCAAAGTTCTATGGTATACAGGGTAGTCAAAAGGATTAAAACTGCTTAGGAGTAAAGTACCCTTATTTCTAGAAATGAAAAGGAATGTGAAATAGAAAAGTTATTCAAAGTTACAAGTAATGCCTAAATATGAAGTCATGGTCTCCCATACAAGTTTTAATTTATTTATTTTTTAATTTTAATTTATCTGTTCTACACTTTTATAAATATTGAAATAAAGATTTTACAAGTAAATAGGAAATTTTAATACGCATTTTATTATTAACAGTATATTTGCCTTAATAAAAGGCATATTTGTATAATTTTAGTGCCCTTTTAAATAACCTTGCAACAAACTTGAAGTTAGCGGTTGGCTAAAAAAATATAAATGTAGGTTAATTTTACAAATTATCTTCGATTTAATTTAATTTGTTTAAAAGTCAGTTGGTTGAAACTGCTTTAGACGAAATATTGAATAAAAATAAGAAAACCTGTATCATTCAGGATTAATTCAAAATTTTCAAAAGATAAAAATAAAAATTTGAATAGAGGCCATTACTTGGTATTGGGCATAACTTTTCATTTAAAATAATATTTTATTTAACTTATTGTTGTATTTTGAAAATTTATGGTACTTTACTCTTAAGCAGTGTTTGCTTTTTTTGACCTACTTGGTGTATCATTTACTTTTAATAAAACTAACTGCTGCTAATTCAGTTTCGGACCATGCACCAACTTTTATAAGAAATAAAATTTTCTGACAAATTGCAAATAAAAAGTTTTTCATTTGTTGCAGACTTAATGGACCAGACTGTATATAAAAGCGTCATAGACTAAGATGTATTAGGCAAAGCTTTGGCAAAGATTTACAATATATTTTTAACAGTATAAGCTTAAACTTTGGCTTTAACAATTTTGGAACCTAATATTTTGGTAGAATTTAAAATTCTGTATCAAAATTTAAAGGATCGTCAATATTTGGCTTCTTGTTGAACTTTTGGCTTTTGAAAGTTTCCTAATAGCTTCAAAGCAAGTTTATCTTCTTATAAAGTTAAATGAAGAGCTAAGGCTGAAACTCCATAATTGTAAGTATACAATGTTTATAAAAATATTTCAAATTAATTTATAAAATGCTGCAAATAAAACATTACTTAATAGCTTTCTTTATATTATTTAAAGTAAGGAAAATACCATTTTATTTATAATATGTTTTAAACATCAAATAAAAGTTTTTAGATTGACATCTAAAAATACAAGAAAAATGCCTTTTTTTTAAATTTTAAAATTTTAATACTTAACAACATCAAGTACTTACGAAAACACAAAAATCCTGTATTTTATATTAATCCCAGAGTTCAAAGTTTCTCAACGCATACGGGCAGAATGGGTAGAAGTGATGGGAGACTATAAAGTTTGACTCCTAGTGGCTTTGGCAGATACCAGTTACCAAAGGTTTATAAATTCAACTTACGTTTCTTGGTAATTTATTTTGATTATACTTTCTTAGTCGCTCGACAGCAATAACAGTTTCAACCCTTTGTAGATACACCTTTGGGGTGACTCAATGGTTAACAAGGTATGACAAAAAGTCTTTTATAAGGGTTGCAGGGTTTTCCATAAATTGATGATGTCCTTAAAATATTTTAATGTATACTTACAGAGGGTTCAAAAATACAATAAAAAAAACTACCCGAAATATTTTTGGGACATACTTAGTTGAATACCCTACAGCTCTTTATATAAAATTTGTTGGTATATCTTGTTAAATATTAGAAATATTGGACCTCGGGTACCACCCCAAAATGTGTGTATGGCAAGGGTTGAACTGTCAAAACTGTCCGGTGACTAAGAAAATATCTTCTAATAGGTACCCAAGTAATATTATACAAAATTCAGTTTAAATAAAATGATACAAGTTGAATTTTAATTCATGCACGGGCTCTTGGCTCTAGTATTTTCTAAAAGAACTACTCTAACTTAATACCAAGTAATGTACAATATACGAGGGTTAATTTTGGGAAAGGACGACAGCTGCTAGAGTGCATTGTAGGGACGCCAATAGTGCTTATGATGCCGAAGGAACACACTTTTGCATTGCACACTGCATTATAAAGTTAAGATGTAAGACCAGTGTAAAAATTTTAGAAATATTGATCTGTAATTTGTTTGTACGATTTTTTATTCGCGCTCGTAAAAACTCTTTTATTTACTTTTAAGATATTATTTAAAGGATTCTATTTTATTTGTGCAAGGATAGCAAACAGTGTTAATAAAAATGTAATTATTGTAATTATAAAATTTAGGCAACATTAAAAATTGTCAATATTTAAAAATAACATTCTTATTTTAAAAATTATAATATTGTAGAGTATGGTACACAAAATATGCTTGTATTTTTCATAGAGCATATGAACGGAAAAACCGTTAACAATACAATACAGGCAACTAGTACTTTAAAAATAATGAAAATTTCATGCCAACTTTAAAAACCAAAAGAACAAAGAGACCGTTTTGTAATTGTAATAAAGATCGGTAATAGCCAGTATTAGTTTAGCATTTGAAAGGAAAAATAAATGAATAAATTTAACGTTTCCCAATATTTTCAACCAACTGCATTTTACTGCAAAGTGGTTTTTAGCATTGAGGACGTTAAAGCTTGCTGTATTGCCTTTGAATTTTTAAATTTCTAATGTCCAAAAATAACTTACTTAAGAGATATAAACAAGTTTAATGTTATTTAAAACAAGAATTAAATATTATAGCTACAGTTGTGTAAGGAAATTTTCCAATTTAATACTTTCTGGTAAAATGGTAAATGTTTAATAAAATACGTAAACTTAAAAACAATGGTTCAAATACTAAGTTACCAATAGGATAAAGTATAAAACGCACATAATATTATGTTTTAATAATAAGATATGTACAATACAAAATAAGATAAGAAAAATATGGTATGGAATTGCAATATTTAATAGTTATTTTGATAGTGATACGTTTCCGCAAGCAAAAGCAGTTAGACGAACGTCACACAGCGGAGTGCGTAAAAGACACTTTGCGCAAGTGTTAAGCACAAAAAAATTCTATGAGTGTCGCTTTTTTATTTTATTATTTCTTGACATCAAAAGTATCTGTCAGTGTTGACATTTATTTGTTGTTGCTCTGACAACCAATTACATTTTCAAAGGTTAGATTACGTGCTCAAACGGGTGCACAAAGTAACCACTATGTTCACGTGAGTACAAAAAATATATTTTATAACTGTCCAAGTCCGAGAAAATAAATAGACACATAAAATTTTAATTTTAAATATTATTTTAATTTTGGCATGTAATGTTCTACTTAATTGTATCTTAAAAACTGTACAGACTTGCCACCAAAACGTTGATAATTTTTTGGAATTTTTGGTTTTGTTTTTTAGACGACTTGCAAGTTTATAGAGGTCAATAGGATTGAAAAGTGAGCATACGAAATCTCTATACCCTGGGATAAGGACCAAAACGGTCCCATTACAGACTTATTTGTCCCAGTAGCGTGTAGCAAATCAAAACTACTTTATACAGGGTGGGCCAAATTAAACTTGCAGACTTGGTAACTAACGCTAACTTTTTATCTGTTGCGCCTATATTTTTTATTTTTACATAGCTAATAGGTAGATATGTTTTCTTTAGGTTTGTTTGGTCGAATAGATTTAGTTAGGACTAACAGGACTTTTTCCAAAATGATGCATTTTACCTTGTTGCAAAAAAATCGAATTTAGATACAATTGAGCTAATACGTCTTTCTTATAGACAAACTATGGAAAATGATTTAGTAAAAGCGAATCTGTCAATAATTATAAGGATTCAGGAATTATAATTATTTTTGATAAATGATGCGCCCCAAATTTCTCTTAACTTTAACAGGGATTTTTTTAGTGTGCTGTAAAAATCAAGAATGTGGGATAACCATGGTTCCTAAGTTAGATGCTGACACAACTTAACAGTAAATGATTTCAAATTAAACATATTGGCCTAATTGTAGATAAATTCGTTTTTTTTTGCAAGTCGGTCAGTGCGGTCCTGACTAAATTTATTTGACCAAAACTGACAAACCCAGAGAAAACATATAAACCTATTAGCCCTAAAAAATAAGAAGGAAAGGCGCAACAGATTAAATGTAATTATTAGTTAAAAATGTGTGCGAGTTTAATTTGACCCACACTGTACATAAATTCTTCTAATCAAACGTATTTACAATTGTATTTTAACAAAAAATACTGTTAGTTGTGTTAAGGCATATTTAATTATTATTTAAATTTGTTAACTAAATGCTTAAATCTTAAAGAAAACACATTTAAAGCATAAACCGCTTTAATTAATGTTTATTTATTTTGTTAGTAACATAAAAACCAAGCATATTATTAGACTTTTATGAGATATCGTCGATTGCTACTAAACAGGCACTAATATTATGCTAATATTAATATATTTTTTCCACGTCCGTTAAAAATTTTGATATTTTTTAATCGTACACTACATAAAGTATTAAAAAAGTTAACTTTTTAACACGTCGAAGCTTTTTTCACACTTGGAGTTAGTGTTTTGTTTCAATGCCTACTACAATAGACTTACATAACAAATTATGCAATGTAACAGTAACCGCGACATTAACTGAACCAAACGGTCAAGTTACCTTTGATTTCGTCATTATTTCTTTTAGTTCATGTGTCACTAGTTTTAAAATTTGACAGTTTGCAAATAAATTTAATAGAAATTATTAAACATTAATAGTAATAATGAATTTGGATGACTAAGAAATTAAAAAGAGTTTATACTGTTTTAGTATTATTTCTACAAAAAGTAAGTACATACAATTTTATAAAATTAAATAATAAATGCATAGTTATGAAAAGAATAACTGTCTCTTAAAAAATAAGGAGGCTATGATTTTATGTTGCAATATAATGGTTGTGCTGCAAAAATAAAATTAATAAGATTTAGATAAATAAAACATGTATAAACTGCTAATCTGGGAAATTTTTATACAGTTCGTGGAAAATATATAGTATGTAAAACATGCATAAAGTGTCTCTCATGAGATTGTCGTACTTGTCTAACGGCTCGTGCTGTCAAACTTCCCATTCGTAAAAAAAGAATCACTTTATGCACTTGTTACATAAATTACTATTTATGGACACTAGTCTCGGTTAAAAAAGTATTTATAGTTTTATATATTTTTATGCAAAGGAAAAATGTATCTTTTTTACATCATTAAACTTTTTGCATAGTCTTAGCGAAGCTCTATGAAAAACTCGCAATTTTCACTGACTCAACATTATTCTTGCTAAAAAACAGTTAAAAACTCAAAAGAAAAGGAGCAAAATCGTAATAGGTCCTGAGGCATTTTCCATTTCCTTGGCAGGAACTCGAGATTTTGCTGGTTCTTGCCGGGAATAGCCTTAATTTTGTTTCGTAATTTTCGTTCCTAAATTAAATTTGGTGAATTGCTATGGGCGACGTGCTTTTCGTACAGAGCTGCTGCACCAGACATTCCGCGTTGTGTAGCCAACGTCAACGAGTGCCAGCTTTTAACTCAGCTGCTAGCTTTTATTGTTGACCTTTACATCGAATTTATATGCATGGTATATGATAGATTTTTAGATATTAATAGTTTAATTTACCAAATATAATTGACAATTGTAACATAATCAGTATAGATAAAATAGCTTGTAAAATTTTTAAATTTAAATATCGCAGAAGCTAACCTTAAATAAAATAAAAACAATACGCGATCACTTTACTTTACAATGACAAAAAGAAACAGTTTAAAAACTTAAACCGAATTCAAAATAATATTAAGACTCATTAAAAAGTAAAAAAACGTATAAAGTCGGGTAATACGGATCTATTAAGTTATTTACATTGAGTTGTTAAGCGCATGTATTATTGCTTGAACTCTTTTTTATTTTGTTTTTACTTTTAGTGAGCTTTTATTGTTTTAAGGTCGGTTTATTGTTTTTACTGTTTTTGCTTTGTAGTTATTATTATTACTAATAAATCGGTAAACATAATATGCTATTACATAACAAAATTATAAGGTTGGAGAATGTTAAAGAATCAATGTAACAATAATCCAGATGTTAAGATAGTTCGGGTATAAGCAGGTACTAAATTTGCATGGTAAGTAAACCAGAAACTATTTCAATGTTAAAAAAACTGAATTAAGACAAAGCCAGGATGAAATACCAGCTTCTTTAATATTCAAAGGCTTTATCCAAATAGAAAGTTAGAGCGACTTTGAAAATTTAACCAGCTGATCTCTACCACTAAACCAAAACCAGAGTGAAGTGAAACGCATCACCTGATCTGATTCAATTGTGGGATTAACGCGTTTATTTCGTGCAGATGCAGCTGAGTTGACTTAAACCACCTTATTCAAATATTCAAAAATTTTGGGATTCGATATATTTTATATCCTGATAAATTGTAATCCGACCATTTATAATGACGATTTTAGTGGAATTTACCTAAGAACTAGAGATTTGATCCTGATCGACCATCCGAAATAAACGAAGTAACTGAGACTAAGTGTGAAGTAAGAACCTAATTAAGCGAGTGACATTAAGTGAGAGCTGTTACTCAAAGAGCTTAAATGTAATGTGGTTTGTCCAGTGGGGGCTACTCCGGTTACAAGCTATGCCCATGCCTAACTAAGCTGGTTTAATTGTAAAGTCATAAAATTGTTTTTGTATTTATCCTGGTCCCATTGACCTTAAGATAGTGTGGTAAAAATGTGTTAATAGTTAGTCGTAAATTATAAAAAAATCATTTAGAAGTAAAGAACGGCATTTTCAAATATTTAAAATGGGTAAATAAAGCCAAAAAAAATGCTAATTATTTTAAAACTATGTTACTTGTTTTTGTTAATTTCTACGTTAATTCTCTGTGCTTAAACTTTCCCACAATCTAATTAAAAGTCATGACGTGACAAACTGTAATGTTAAAGTAAAAATCTTAAATCCGTGTATCGCAATCAAAGTGCCATTAGGTGATAACATAATGTACTAAATCCAACGATAAAATAAGCCTTTGAATTTTTTGTTTATTTAAAAGTAAAACTTCTGATCGGTATCTTGTTATACACGCATATTTTCCACGCGTAAGTCCAATACAACTCTAAATGACTATACACCTTTGTAACAAAGTAATCGTAACTTATAACGTAAGAAACTGATGTGTTTAAGCAACAATCGTAGATCGTTTCTCTGTAAATAAAGTGTTTTTAAATAATATAAGAATACTATAACTTTAACGAACCAATAAGTTTTTAATGCACCGGCTAAACGACCGCCGGCGTATATCCTAACAAATAATTTTAGTATTTTTTAAACTAACAGAATAGCACGATTTTTTTATACTAAGTCAATAAATTTTTAACTATAATCAACATAAGATAAGAGTTCATTAGGTATTATATTAAAAATAATTATAATATAATTGCCATAATTAATCCTAAATAATAATAAAATAAATCACAAAATATGTATTACTTCTCAATTATTGTTGCTATGTTCTTTAAAATCGTTACTAGCCAATTGTTGTCGTTTACTTATAGTCCAAGAACCCGTGAGCGGCAGACCTTTGTAATTATGTACATGCTGAAATTTTTTTAGTGCATGCTCCCAACATAGGTAGAGTGTAAAGTTTGACTTATGGTGGCCTTGGCAGGTACTAGGAAACAAAGGTTATGGAATTGAAATTTTACTTGCGTCATTTTGTAAAAGCTGAATTTTAGATATGTTACTTACTTATGTATTTTGAAGATATTTCTTTTGTTACCAGTAGGGTTTCCAACCCTCCCGGATTGCTCAGGAGACTCCGGTAATAATAGTTAACCTTCCGACCTCCCGGAAAGTAATAATTTCTCCAGTTTTTCCAAAAAATTAATACATCTGTCGCTCGGTCAGGGGAAGAAACGCGTCGGCGGTGACGCACGCGAGGTGCGTGACAGAGACAAACGTGTCTGTCTCTGTCACAAAGGCTGCTTAGCCCGCCCCCCACCCCCCGATAAATTTTTTCAACATACAATTCTGGGTTGGTCCTATTGTGAGTTGGCAACCCTAGTTACCAGATAGTTATGACAGTTTAAACCCGTTGGCAAACGGGTTTAAACAGGTATCTTTGGTTAGACTGTCTGCCGGTTCGGGAGAGAAAACAAATACATATAACACGTTCGATAAATTTAAATATAATACATTTGTTGTGTCAGAGAAACGGTACGTTTACAATTAATAATAAAAATAGTTTGTGTTCATCTTGTGCTTTGTTGGTTGCAATGATTAAATTACCAAAGACCCCTGAATTTTATAAAGTTAAAAATAGTACTTGCAGGACTCAAACAGGAAATTTTACGTTAAATTACAAAGTTAATTATCCTGAATATTCACAAGACTACATAACAACATTAAATTAATTTGTAAGTGCGAAATAAAGCGACTTTGATTGAGATTTTTTAAAATGCATTTGGAAGCCATTTGGCGATTTAAATAAAAGTCGATATTAGCTCGTTTAAATTTTGCATTTAAAAGGAATAAGAAATGAATAAATTTGAAGTTTCTTAATATTCCTAAGTTACTGCCTTTTGAGCGAAAATTCTCACGATGGAATTTATTATTAGTGTTTTAAGAATCCTTCTAAAGACACTAAGGAGTGGTATAAAGTTTGTAATTGAAAAGTTTTCTTTTTTCATATATTTTTTTAAATATTGGTTTTGTTAAACCTGCTTTTTGCAGTTTTAAAATATTTCAATCCTTCGATATTTCTTTATTTTACATAATTTTAAAAACCGTAACGACTTTTTACAAGTAAAATAAGGGTAAAAACCCTATCTATTAACAAAAAAAAAATCAAATAAAGTAAATCCAATTCATATTTAATTAAAGGCCGAAAAAACAATCCAAACATTAATTCCATTAATTTAATAAACCAGTCGAACCGGTGATTTAGCCCGATTTGTATAATTTCCATATGCCATGTGCTCTTTCCATTTTTAAATTATGTGCTCATGTAATTAATAATCTGGCTTATTCATTATTAATTAGGAAAATTGCATTGGTCCTTTAAAATTAATTTTAATTTAAATTATATTAATAAAATGGCATTTGAATTATAACAGCAAGCTATAAATTGTTTTTTTTATGTAAAATAAATGTTTAGGTAACTCAGTTTTAACACAAATTTATTAAAATGGGTAGATTATACTTTAACATATTGTGAAAATATTTAATATGTTTACAAAAATTACCACAAATTTTGTTTTTCTATTAGAAAGCTAGACAAAAAAATTATTAACAAATAAAAAAATAAAAATTTTGTTTTTACCCTAAAATCAAAAAATTATATTTTCATACACTTTTTCAACAAAAAAGCAATATTGTTAGCTCTCTATGTATTATAATGCCTATTTTTATTGCAGCGGCAATAAAAATATATTAGGTTTTTTTCTAAATATGCTATAAATGTTTAGGCAACTCAGTTTTAACAAAAATTTCATAAAATGTGTACATCGTACTTTAACATATTGTAAAATATTTATTATGTATACAAAAATGGATACGAATTTTGTTTTTATTAGGAAGTTACACACAATAAAAATAAACAATAAAATTATAAATTTACATTCTTTACCCAAAAATCAAAAAAATTAAATTAAATTTACGTACACATTTTGCAAGAAAAAAGCAATATTGTGCTAACTCTTAATGTATTTTAATGCTTATTTTTATTGCAGCGGCATTAAAAGTCTAAATACCGTGGAGCTAATATAAAATGATGATAAATAAAAATATTTTTTTACATTGATAAAATAAACTTTTAAAGGGCACCGGACAAGTTAAGGTTCGGTCGGTTAGACGAGTTAAATGTTTCTGTGTCGATTGCTTTAATTTTTATGTTTATTGAGTTTAATCTATCCGTAGCTAATTTATACGTTGTAAAAAGGCATTAAACATTGATGTCATAGTCGTTAGATTATCGTTTTATTTTATTTTACGAAAAAATATCTGGAAAATAAATATAATAAAAATAATAATTTTGTTGTTTTTCCCTTCGTTAACATGGCATTTCAAATTTAAAAATTAATTGTATATTAGAAACAAAGCACCTCCGGACATATGTTTATAGGTACTTTTCTTCATAAATACTATATGCTGTGTTTCTAATGTTGGAGATACATGTCTTTTTTAGGCCACGCCGTACATTTGTACATGCAACATAATTTTCTTTTATGCAAATATATTTTTTTATCAAACAGAACTTTTTATAAGGAGGCACTTTTTTGTAAACCTAATAATAAAAAAGTTTTCCATTTGGTAAGAACTTCCGATGACACGCTTTATAAACCTTTTTTCTTAAAAATGGCATAGGAATACGCCCCTAAATTTTGTTACGACAATTAGGAAATACCCTGTATAAAAAGATTTGGATAAGAAAGAGTGTTTAAATTTAAAAACCATTTAAACTTTTCTCTGGCCTTGATTTAGCATAGTGGGTATCACACTCATATCATCAAACAGATGCCATTGAGATTGCAAATATACGAACTGAGAAGGCGCCCTAGCGAATAATATTGGTTTTGCAAGTGCCAAACATCGAGAGTTCGATGCACATTTTAGAGCCTGACAAAGACCTTGCCGCCATTTTGCGATCTAAATAAAGATTTAAGTTGGTCTTATTTTTGCATTTAACAGGAGCAGAAAATGAATAAATTTACATTATTACTTATAACTATTTGTAAGCTGCCTTCTTTAAAACTAATATACATGGTGTTTATTAAACATGGGGCAAATGTTAAGAGGGTATTATTTTATAGCTTTTTATGATAAAAAGTTTTTAAAAATATGTCCAAACTTGCTTCCATTCT
This sequence comes from Listronotus bonariensis, assembly GCA_014170235.1. NCBI lineage: Eukaryota > Metazoa > Arthropoda > Insecta > Coleoptera > Curculionidae > Listronotus > Listronotus bonariensis. The sequence continues at coordinate 15,148 of JACEGR010004830.1, read as the reverse complement.
GAAATACCAGGCGCTAAAGTTTTCAAAAAAAGCGGTATCTTTAAAATATCTTAGAAACCCTTTAACCGGTTTTAATAAAATTTGGTACACTTATTTAATTTAGTAAGGCGCTAGTAAAGTTTGGCCTAGATTCGTATTATTGGGTCCAGTGGCGTCTCAGTGAGCACCACAGCCAATTTTATTATGAAAAAAGTAAGCCACCGACTTTTTATAAATTTTTAATATTTCATTTCAATAAGGCAATTACCATAAACATAAATGTAAATAAATCAAAATAAAATAAATAAAAACTTTAATTAAGTGACAAAAATCCTAGTCTCCTATTATTATAGTAATACTAGAATAATTATTAACGATGCCTTAAGCTTCCCACGAATAGCGAGCATGACGTGACGTTAGTGCGGTGTGGACGCATTGAAATACGTTGCAATACATTGAATTCTTGCTCACCAGTCAAACACGCGCGTTACGTTGCCGTCCTGCCGTGTCACGGACGTGTTTTTACATGATATTGACGCGCTCATGTCCCGCTAACTTTACGTCGCGCTCGCTGTTTGCCGGAAGCTTAAATATAGTTTAATTTTTACTTGAGCCTTTTTATTTTAGATAAATAGATAATTGAGATAATTTACTGACAAAGTCAAAATTGCCATCCGGATACTTTCAAAAACGAGTAGGTACTCGCAAAGGATTTCTTTTATTTAAAACATATATGACATGTAGTAACCTGTAAGAAAAATTAGAAAAAAAAAAGTTAGTTATAGGCAAAAATAAGGTAGGGTACCCCTCTTGTTTATTTCTTTATTAATATCTTCTAATATGTACCCAAGTACCAAAAATTTAGCTTTAAAAAAATAACAAAAGTTAGGTTTCAATTAATTTTTTTGCTACCTGATACCTGCCAAAGCCACTATGGGTCAAACTTCATAGTCTCCTATCGCTTTTACCTATGTAGGGAGCATGAGCTGACAAACTTTTAGCTTCTACAAAATGACGCAAGTCTGCTGCTCACGGGCTCTTACTCTAGAAGGTTGCTAAGCTTTAAATAATATTTTTATAAAATTATTTGCTTTAAAATGATTTTTTGCCACCAAGCTAACTTTTTATATCATTGGGTTTCATTACCATTTAAATTTTCACTTTGACCCTCTTAAAGGAGAAAACTTTACGGAAATTTAACTTTAAACTTAAAACTTTCTTTAAAATGGATGCGTCTTATAAATTATAGATGTAACTTCATTTACAAAATTTTAAATCATTCAAAGATCATCTAAAGCACCCTTTTTATTATTCAGTGTGGGATGCTTGGACGAGTTTAAAGATTTTTGCCAAGTTACCTTATATAAGTAAGTTTATCCAAAACAAAAAGTAATTTTATACAGCAACAATAAGTGGTTTTAACAGTTCTTCCGAATTATAATGTGATTTTATTTTGAATTTAAACTGAAAGGAAGTAATAAATAAATAAAAATAAAGTAAATTTTTCTCCAAGCCTATATAAAAACATTTAAAGACCAAAATATATCTTTAACGTCCAACAAAAATCTTATAAAATATCAAGAAAACAAAATTTTAAACTAGCTTGTAAACAAAAAACTATTAGTCGAAAAAAACGTGAAAAACATTTCCTTAAGATTTAAATTTAAAATATCTGACTTTGTTTTCTAAGTCAGCAGACTCTTTTTCAAATAATTTAACAGTATTTTATTAGATGTAATCCAAAACCCGAAACTTTAAAAAGCTAGAAGAACAAAAATAGGAAGTTTAATATCTCGAAGAGATCTCGTTGCGAAGAGTGCCAACAAAAATATATAGAACAAACAATTTACAGGCGACACGTAGACATATTTCTTTTTCTATTAAATCGGATGGATTTATAGCAATTTTAAACGATTTATTCTAGAGTTTCTAAAAAACTATAAGATATATGTCTTTGTCCTTTGTTTTTTCCAAAAATACTCTCTTGCTAAAATCCAGATTTTAATCTATTTTTCTGTTTTATGAATTATACAGGGTGTCAACTAACCATAAATCACCATGCCAATATATTCAGATTTACCTTAACATACCTATATTCCAAAGTTAATAATAAGGAACGCACAGGGTGTCAAACATCAATTTTAGGCGAAGAACCAATTTTTAAACGGCATTTGACAATCGGTTATGTTGACGTTTAAACAATGTATTATACGTCAAAGTTGTCACCAATTATACCCGCGGTTATATTTGGTTGAACGCCTAAAATTGATAAAAGTAATAAAATATTTTAAATTTGTTACGATAATTTTTAAAACGTTTTAAACATTATAATGAGACCTAGTATGTAAAGGTTTTTGACATGAACTATTATTTAGATCTGATAAAAAAATTAATATGTGAAACTAAAAGCGCTACCTACACTATTTGAAATTTCTCCCACTCACACAACTTCGCAACATTTTTATGATACTTTGTATAAATCTGTATAATTTCCTATGCTTGCTATAAAAAAAAACCTTGAAAAAATCGCTCTGATCAACGGCTTAGGAGATATTTGGGTTTAGGGTATTTAGTTCAACCAAAAAATTAATCAATAAATATTTTTAGTTAAGGCTTATGGAAGGTAATTTTTGGTATTCTTTAGTTGCACAAACAATATTTGTGATAAACAACTAAATTAAGGAGAAAATCAATAAAATCTATATCAAATTTATTTTGGCCATACTGTTTTATTTACCAAAAAAACCTAATATTTGTACTGTGTTTAAAATATAAAACACTTTTGAATCTCAAGTATTATTATCAACACATGTACAAAAGAATATTATTTATTAAGTCCTTTGTGAATAATATAATTTTTTAGAGTTGAAGTTTTCAGACCATTAGATTAGCACATAAAGGAATATTCAAAAATAAAAACCACCAAAGTCCACACTAAAAATATTATAATTTTCGCCACAACAATATGAAACCAAATATTATCTTTTTTCTGTAAATAAAATTCCTGCCCTAAAGAACACAAATTCAACAATACAAGGTATACAAGTATGATATTGCGATGATGCGGACTTTAAACAACAGAAGGCGCACCAAAGCAATTTTCGATATAGTCATCTGACACTGTACCATTTTGTTGTATAATCCACAAATTTTAGATGCTTACTAGGGTCCGCCCGTTTAGTTAAGAAGCCACCGGCGTCATCATTATCTGCGCGAAATCTTCTGTTACTTCCTCGACCTGTAGTTAAAATAATATTTTTTATTATAAATCAAAACTTTAAAATGCCTACTTTCATGGTAACGATACGAAGCCCACGAAACCGCGATTTAAAGAAAGATACAGGAGATTTTGCGCAAATAATGATGAAGTGAATGGCTTCTTTACTAAACGGGCGAACCCTAGTAATGGACAAAACATGTATGCATCGTCGTATGTCGTGTTAAGTTTGTTTAAATATATACCGAACAAAAGGATTCGCACACAGCATTAAATGTTTGCCTGTTTAGTACAAAAGGAAGCTATTTTTGCATCTTATAGTAAAGAAAATAAAAAGTAAATTTATTTGCCTAATATCAATCTAGTGGATAGACCTAGAATTACCTTACAAACCGAACCGCGAGACCGACTCGGTTTGGAAAAAGACCTGAGGGTTTCGCCCTTTACCAGCTGTTAGAACTTAAGAAATTGGTTTATAATTAAACTTTACCACTAAGCAGTGCTTTGGTTTACAGGAAGATATAAAAAATGGGTCGATAATTAGTGCGCTGCAAAAGAAGAATAGTTTTACCGGCAGAGTACTACAAAGCACCGAGAAGATAGGAAAAAATGTATAAATAGCGATGAAATATAGTTTGACTACAGCACTTTTTGTGGATCTCTAACCAAATCCACAGACACACTTTCAGTAGTATGTAATTTTTGCCTTACACTTTAAATGGCAATGCACAGCCGTCTATACAGAAAACTATATCACTGATATACAGAGGGATCCAAGATGAAAAAAGGACTAGGGGTGGAAGTATACGGACCAAGATGTAGACTCGTAAAGTCCCTAAAAAATCTACCACAATTTTTCATGCTAAAATTTATACTATCAATATCTGCGCAAGCAAATACGCCAAATGGGGAACAAATATCTTCATCTTGTTTAAGAATCAGTCCTCTACATGCTATCTGAGAGTCAGCATTATCTTCATGTTGTTTTGACTTAAGGTCTGCCTAAAAATACCGACAAACAACAGACTAGTCTCATGTAAGTGCCAAAGCAAGGACTATAAGGCAACGAAATTGCTGATCAACTAGCCAAGGTAGGTGCACAGGCTCCATTCTAGGGACCGGACTCATTTTGCGACATAACGAGAGGCCATCTAAGAAAAGAAATTAGAGAATAGAAACAGAGGTAAAAAGATACTAACGCTCCAGGTCAAAGACAGGTGAAGAGATTCATCTTCCAATGGCGTAAGTACAGTAAACAACTATTAGAGCTTTCAGAGAACGAACTCAGGAAAGTAACCACCTTCTTGACTGGTCACGGCCCTTTGAAATATTACTTTAAAAAGAAGGAAAAGACCGCCAACGAATGCTGTAGGTTTTGCGATCAATGAAACGAAAACTATACCTATACTAAGCCACTGCACAGAATTTTTACAGAGGCAAAAATATCTTGAAGGAGCATTTGAGATTCCAGAAGATATAAAAATGCTCGCTCCCCGAAATATTTTCAGCATCGAAAAAAGTTTGGGGATCGAGAGAATGAACTTATCTAGAATATCCACAAAAGATCTTTTTAGGTCTAAGTGGGAGAAGAGATAAGGCACTTGTTATCATTTTACCCAATGTATTTTTTTTTAATTTGTATTTTATTATTATACAGCTATGGTATTATTAAAGATTTGTTAGTTTATTTTTTATTAATAATTTAACAAACTTAAAGTATTGTTTCAAAATTGTAACCAAGGCATCCAATTTCGTCTCGGATTACAATTACAATTCCGCTTCTCAAACTTTACTTTCTCAAACTTTGCTTTAATTGCAGCAAACATGTATTCAAATTTTGGTTAGATGGAGAAACAAATCCATATATAAAGACAGAAAGTTCCAATAAATTAAAGTCAATTTGTGCAACTAATGCCACGCTGTCTGAATTTTAGACGAGTCGCAACGTAACTGTATTTAATATAATGCTATGGTAAAGTTTCGCAAAGTTTGATACTAAATATTTCCGCTTTTATAGCCTTGCAACATTTTGCTTTATACTTAGATCTTTCATATTTCTATTATTGTGTGTATAACATTGAACTTAAATATAAGTCTTGTTTTCCAAAATGATGGACAGAAACTTTATTTATTTTAATTGCATAAATTGTAAAATCCGGTTGCAAGGTATACTGGGATCTGGAGAATTAAATTTCCAGAGGGCCGCCGCCACAAAATGGCGAATTAAATGTTTTCCACAGCTACCTACATATCAAATCGTAGGTTAGTTCTGGTTAATTATAGTAAGGCAGTAAATAAACTCAATAGAATATAAAGTATCAACTAATAACGAAACTAAAAACTTGAAAATAAAGTATGTAATTTTTTAAGTTAAACGATATTATTGTACTAAAAGGTTAAAAATAATTCGTTAAGTCTTAGCTACCAGATGCACCAATCTTCTTATTACTCTGAGGAATCAATCAGGCAAATATTAAAATCGTTGTACACATGAAATGTCTATTTTGATATTTACTCGGGATACGCTACGTCCAACGATTTTATTATTTGTCTGATCAATATCCTAGACTGATGAGAAAATTGGTGCGACCTGGTAGCTAAGACTTAACCATTTTAGCTTTAAGTATAATAAAACCGTTTAACACAAAAAAATTAAATAAATTATTATATTTTTGTGTTGAAAAAAATTAAACTGTTACGAAAAGAAGTAAGTTATTTCCCCCTCTAGGAGGTTTCTAATTTTAAATATTATGAAAAAATCAAAATCAAAGCTGTTTTTGAGGATGCTCTACGATTGCCTGTTTTACAGCTTCATTAACTCAAGTAAATAGTTTTAGTAAATATACAACCTTACTGTTAATAGAGAATTATTGCACAGTGAAATAAGGCCTGGCACTAATAATACCGGCCTCATTTTGACATCTAAGCTTGCGCAGACGCATGGTAGGATAAGGACTTCCTTAATAAGTATAGTGCCTAGCTTTATTTATGTCGGTATCGTGCCTTATTTTGGTCTTATTTTAATTTCGGAACTGTTCGTCTAACCAAATGGCTGCCGACCACAAAATCGAAAAGTTTTTAGAAGTAAAAATACGTAAAACCTTGCTTTTTCAAATGTATTTCTGTATTTGTGTTAAACAAAACCCTACAACACAAAACAATAAAGAAAATTTACTAAAATTTTTCCTTTTTTTTTTAGATTGATGGTACTGGCAACATGACTGCAATAACTCCAAATTATGGTTACAAGCACTATTTAAATAAGGCCGGTACTAATAGTTCCCGAACTTAATAAGGCAACTTGCAATAATTCTGTAATAAACGTATTTTATTCTGCCATTATCATGTTGTCTATAAAGTTTTGGCAGGCGTGGTTAGTAGTGATGACCTAATATATAGGATTTTTATTTGCTTGTAGCCTTTAGGCAATGGCAACGGTATAGAATCTCTGCCTAGTAAATTCTTTTAAATTGTACTTTGGAAGGCTGCTAATCCCATACAAAAGTTCGTCCCTAAGCTTTAAATAAAGCATGGCATGATAAACAAAAAAATATGTAAACACTTACTAAGCTCTTCCAAGAAAAAAAAACATTATAAAGAATAGCGTTTTTGCAAGAAGTAACGGGATTTCTAATAAAACGTTTAAATGGAGACAAATATACTAGACTTTAATTATAAACAAGGGTATGCTGTTACCTTGACAAGGAGAATTAGGCGGAATTACTACAGAGAAATGTATACCTATACTTTAAATTAAGACTACACACTGTTGGGGAAACTAATAGCATTTGTCGTCGCGATATTTAGTTCTGTCACCTTAAAAGCTGATACGTAGAAACACGGAATATTAAGAAGGTACAGTTGTACGTTTAGAGAAAGGTTAAAGGTCGGGCCACACATAACCGCACCAAGCCCGATTTCACGGTGATAGAGGAAAGTGGAGCAAACTAATTCGAAAAAATTTAAAAGCACTTTTCATGACCTTAAAAACATAAAAAGCAAATTTGTCAAGCTAAGTCTATTGTCTTTTGTATGTATATCTCTTTGTTCAAATAAAACAGATTTTTCACTTATCTCTAATTTCTTTTATTCACACTTTAAGTGTATGTAGTATTGGTAAAAGTCTGGCCACACATAACCGCACCGATGTCCCACAAGATCCGCACAACCGTTTCTCGTATGGTCTGAAACATGCCTAGCAAATAAAACATGTTGATCGGATAGCGCCGATGTTCCCAAAACTAAATTTTTAAACGTACGGGCGTCACCTTTTATTTCTGTTCAATACGTAAAATTTAAACTTCGTGGTTAGTTGTTGTAAACAAAACAATACAAGAAAAGTGATTTAATAAGTATTTAAAAGTGTAAAATTAATTTTCTTGTTAGGTACATCTTGTAAATAATATGTGAGTAAAACTACAACATTATTATTTTTGTTTTAAGGGTTTTTGAAAAATAATATTTCGAGAAATCAAATAAACTAATGTTTGTTTACTTTTTAAAATGTGGTGCGGGGTATGTGCGGTTGTGTAAGGCCCGACCTTAAATTGTTAAAGGTTAACTTTACCCTTAAGTGAGCGCGTGGGGGTCACAATTGACCCCCAGCTTTGTCAATTTTGTAACTTTAAGATTTTTACAAATAGAAAAAAATATCTATGGATTTTCCTTAAACTTCGTTAGGTATATGCGACTTACAAAAAAAAACAACAAGACTATTTATTTAAAAACTTCACGTTTCTTGCGGCTGGGTCGTTTGACTCTCTCGCGTCTCCTAACGTAATAGTTTCGACCAATATGATTGTATATCAAGTTGTGTGAAGTTCATGGATGTGGAACAGATTTATTATTTGTTCGCGACAAAAAGACAATAGGACATAAAATTTTTATGTGAATATGCAAACATCATATGATAAAAATGTATAAGCAGTGCCTAGCTTCAAGACAACAAAAGGAACAGATTCGGAATAAACTTCTACTTTATTTGCTATTATAAATATTTTAGGTATTATTTTTCAAGGAAAATAACGTTTTTTGATTTTATTTTATATTTTCCAGGCTAAATGTAAAAATTCTGTTAAAAGTAAATAAAATGTAAAAGATTATACATTGTTTTTTATTTAAAAAATAAGGGTCTAAACTAGGGGTTACCCACTGAGAAATTGTTGGGTACAAGCAGATGAAATTGGATGAGAATTATGTCGAAATAGGTGGAATTGCGTGGAACTTGGGGAAAGTAAAGTAAAATTGTTTGGGAATTGTGTGTAATTTTTGGTAAATCGTGTAAAATTAAATGTAATTTTAATCTTAATTAAACCCCGTTTCTTGCATTTCTTGGCGTCCCATAATTAGCTTTGAAAAAAAATGACAGTGACTTCAATTAAAATAACATTTAGAAGTTTTAAATTAATTTTTCTGGAAAACTTTTTACTTAATTAATTATACATTTAAAAAATGCTGCCAACTAAAAATATAATTTATCAGTAAAAGAAAATAGTGATTAATGGATGTGTTCGGTGTGGGGGTATATTGTATAGTCCCGCGTGCCTGCTTACGTAATAAAAAGGCACGCGCCTAACTTAAAGGTTGAAAATAAAGTAAACTTAAAAAATAAAATTAAAATAATATATTTAGAAGATATGTTCGATTTTTTTATTTTAAGCTTAAATTCTTTTAGCAATTTGTAAATATAAGAATATGAAAGTATTTTTAAAAATAGTATTTTCTAGATAAAATAAAGTCGTCACAAAAATTTTAATAAATGTATTTGGTTCTAAAGCCAGCTATTTTTTGACTATTAACCAGTTTAGTCTTTAAATATCTTTTTATGCTTTATTATTCATTAGAATAATTTAAGGAAAAACAAAAAGCACTAAAATCAGTTGTACGCTCTTGGAGCTCACAAACTTTTTCTTGTTCTTGGGTTTTAACGGTTCTTATTATATTGTTTCTACAATAAATGTCTTACTAATACTAAAGTCCTAATTTAATAGCGCACTTTTTACAGTTATAACCAGAATGACCCTTAAAAAATGTCATTGGATATAACATGTTTTAAGTTTTAGAAGAAGATTTCGCGGGCGACACAAATTTAGTTTTTTTTACTACTTCCGATTTAGCTGAAAAGGATCTTAGCTTTCTTAGTTTATATGAGACCTGGTATACTTTTACTAAATTAAGTATAAAATATCATTTTGTGTAAAATAAAACTTTGTTTGCAATTAAAGATATTAAGAGCTTAGTTTAAAAAGTAGCAAACGCACATTCATTGTACTAGACCGTAAGCCAGATGCAAAATATGTTAGTTATTTTCTCCCAGTCCATAACTCGTAAAATGCTGCAAGAGGGTTGTACATAAATCGTTGTGAGCGTCAGCTGCGTCTTCGATGGTGGAGTTGAACAGAGTGCTCCAGAAAAAAATATAAAAGGAAATACCTTTTTTTTTTAATGTATTACTCTGTATATTATTTCATTTTTGGATTGAAGGAGTAAAAATATTTTAAGTTATATCAGTAATCCCTATACCAAAACTGAAAGGTTTTGAAGATATTTGGGATTTTTGACAAAATAATGACAAAAACAAAATTTTAATATATCCTACCTTACTTACGCTTACATTTTTATATTATCTTAGATTGCTATAAAATTAAGTGCAAAATCACACACATTTAAATTTTTATTAGAAATTGTACAGGGTGTCCAGTAAGTAATATTTACTGTTTTATTAATTTTTGGACACCCTGTATAATTTTTAGTGAAAAATTCAAATATAGATGATGGTACAGTTGATATTCTAGCAATCTAACATAATATACAAAGTCAAGCAAAAGTAAGGTGAGATATATTGAAATTGTATTTTTGTCAAGAATTTTTAAAAATCCCAATTAAAAACCTTACATTTTCGGTATAGGTATCATTAATAAATTTTACGTTATTTTTATTTCTACAGTCCAAAACTAAACTAATATACAGGGTGTTTCATTTAAAATAACACAAGTTTAATAGAAATCTTTTCTTTGGAGCGCCCTGTATAATTTCACCACAGCTGACGCTCACAACAATTCATGTACAACCCTCTTGAAGCATTTTACGAGTTATGGACTGAGAGGAAATTGGTCACGAAAATCTGTTGCTGGCTAACGGACCATACTCGGAATGTCATTTTTTATTCAAATTCAAGGAATAAAAATAACGCCTTGTGCAAAAGTTTTATACTTATTCATCTATTATTTCTTGAGCATAAAAAGAGAAACAAATGAACATTAAAAAACGTTAGAAAAAATGAAAAGGTATACATTTCTTTAATAGAACACCCTGTATATTATGTCAACATTAAAAAGGTCTTTTAAAAAGATTAAAAAGAAAAACCTATTTGATATACCTATCTTTGATAGCTTTCGAAATATAACCACTTAAATCTAAAAATTCTAGAAATAATTTCCATTATACCCACCTACGGCACTAAGGTGAGACTGTAGATGTAATGGAATTTATACCCAGATTTAAATGGCAATATTTTCGAAACTATTTAAGATAGAAACATTATATACCAAATGTGTTAATTCTGTAAAGCTTTGAAAAATACCTTTTTACAGGTGGCATAATATACAGGGTGTAAAATTTTAATCTTAATTTTGGGTTCTTGATGTTGATTTGTTTTTTTATGCTTAATATATAGGGTGATTTAAAAAGCGATCACGAAACTTAAGAGGCTGATTCTACTTGACAAAATAAGAGTGGAGTTTCATATATTTTTTTTTCAAAATGTCATTTGTTTTCTAGTTACAAGCCGTCAAAGTTAAATTTTTATTTTGGTTTTTTCGCCATATTGCATTTATTTTTTAACCAATTGAGTTGATATTTGGCACACAAATCGAGCTTTGCAGATTCTATAATTTTAAGACAAAAGTAATTTTTTTAAATATCGCCAGAGGGCACTCTACCTAACACTTTAAACATCATAACTTTTTATTTTGACAGATATCGCAAAGCTGGGGCGCTATTTTATAGACAATTAAAAACTTAAAAAATAGGGTACTCTTTATTAAAGTCGATAAACCTTACCGTTTAGGCACCAATAGACATTAAAGTTTTTATCAATTTCAATCAAATTACTTACATACATACAGAGTGGCCAGTAACTCAACAATCAGTTGGATTGGTTAAAATATAAATACAATATGGCGAAAAAAACAAAATAAAAATCGAGCTTTGACAGCTTGTAACTCGAAAACACGAATGACATTTTGAAAAAAATTTATATGAAACTCTACCTTTATTTTGTCAAGTAGAATCACTTCCTTAAGTTTTGTGATCGATTTTTGAATCACCCTGTATAAAAAAGTATGAAACATTTATACGTGACGTTTTTTTCTATCCTTGTTTTACAGTTAAAAGTAAGCGGTAAAATATATATGAAAACCCTGCACAACTCACGAAATTATATGGGATGGCTTGTTTTTAATTGGAATAAACAGTATAAATTTACTGGGAAGGATCTAAATCATTTTAAGAAAAAATAAAGTGATTGTCTAAAAAGCATTTCCAAAGAAAAGACGATTATAAAGAATACAATTTCATGCCCTAAATATTTGGGGGTGCAGCAAACAAATTTTTTGTCTTAACTGGGTTATAAATTACCAGGAAAATGGACACTTAAGACGGAATGCAAAAGCTTTTAAATTAAAAGAAATAAAGGGGTTGTTCGAACAATTAAACAAGGGTTAGAAATTTCCCGATATGTTTTGGAATGAGAACAAGGGAGTATTCGGGAATGCTTGTTTCTAAAATTTATGTGTTTCGGTAAATATAATTTATTTTTCGTGCAAAGAAGCCTAATAAATTTTAAATTTAATTTATTTGGGAAAATTATATCAGGAGAAGTTTATGTAGCAAAAATAATTTGATTTACCACAACCTAAAGAATTTCGTAATATACATAAATTTTTACATATTATGGAGAATTAGTTGACAATGTAAAAAATAATAAGGCCAAAATGTATTATTTTTTATTTTTTAAAAATTCATTGTTTTTTTTGGGTAAAAGCATTTTGTTTATTAGTTTTAAAAACTTATTTTTTCAAAATGTTTTGTATAGGGTGTCGCAAATACAGTGCGATCATTTTTAAATGTAAATAAATAAAATATTCTATATTTTTTACGCTTTGCAATACATGGATGATGGGTGAGGCTGAATAGCAACGTCGCTACAATGGTCATTTAATTTTTTACCTATTTTAAATAAAAGTTTTTTTTCATAAAACTTTAATTTAGGGTTATGTCTATATATATATATACACTATAAAAGTTTAAGTAAAATCATCATATTATTTATTTCTACTTTATTAAAAGGATTTTTCACGGCGTTCCATATAAATTCTTTATTTTTTTTATTATTTAAGTCCCGTTGAAAAAACCTGCCTTTGCTTATCAAAATGGGAATACGTTAATATAAATATAATATAAATAAAATATTAGTAAGTCAGAATAAAGGATTTTAATGTACTTCATATTTTAAAACAAATTTTGATTTGGTATGGTGGGATATTAGGTGTTAAAAAACAATAAAATAAAATAAAATTTTAGTTTTTATGTTTTCCTTACGCTGGTAGAAAAATAGCGTTCCTAACACGTGCCGAAAGTGCCTTTTCCGCACTTGACTGTTTGTCGCGTCGTTCGGTCAACTGCAGTCGCGTGCGGAAAAGTGGCACTTTTAGCAGTAGTTAGAAAATATTCTATTTATGACTTGGTTTTTAAGCATCGCGGCAAAAGTTTGATAAAACTTTTTGTATTATAAAATATATTTTATTTTGCCGACAAGTTATTCAAGCATAAAATTAAGAAAGAAGATTGAAAATAGGTTGACACAAGCAAGAAAAACGATTATAAGATGTAAATTCGTTCAAGATAAATGTAAAAAGATAAGACAGGAATCGAAAAAAATTAGGACTCATTTTACTAAAATAAGACATAAAAAGCATTCAACTGTTTAAACATTTACTTAAGAACTATTTTAGATTGTTATTTTGTTTAAAAAAAAGATGTTTGTTTAAAAAGTTATTTTATAGTGACGTAAAACAAATATATTTTTATGTTAATTATTTAAAGTCCACAATATATAGGGTGTTTTTTTATTACGGTACAAAACTTAAGGGGGTGATTTTTTTGTGTCTGTTCCTTTAAACATAATATGTCCGGACTTTCTTTATTTCTTCTACTGTTCAAGTTTCAATACAGCTTGAATTTGTATAAATTTATAAGTATTTAGTGTGTTTGTGTTTGTGATTTGTGAGTTTGCGTAGAGCTCTTGATGGTTTAACAGACTTTTTGTTGGTGGTGATAAGTGAAGAAAGCGCCATGTAAAACTTTTTTGAAATGAGTGAAGAACTGTTTTCGACGCTAAGCTCAGTATTTTCATACCTCAATTGCACTCCCGATAGTAGGTGCACAGTGGAATAAGAAGAAATCCTGAATTCCAACCATATTTTTAATTATTCACACGTCTTTTAATATTAGATGTTAATGGCTCTTCTAATGCCATAATAAACGTTTTAATATACGTTAAAAGAAAGACTTTTTGATAAAACTTATAGCAAAACACACAATCACGCACAAGGCTCAAAAACGCATGTTAAACATAACGAAGTAAATAAATAATATAATATTTATATCCATTTCAATGGTTAAACATGTCTGATCACCTGTATTCTTAGGTTACGCCGTTGACCACCAGAGGTCTCATTGATCTTAGAAATCGCCAATATCTAATTTATGTTAATTTAAACTACCTCATTAAAACTTAAATATAGTATCAGACACTTTAATGGATCCGTTTCAACTATAAGACAAATTCTCTCATGAGAATCCGATACCTTTAAAATGCTGACGCATCTAGCTCACTACGTAATTTAATACAAATTTGGGTGGGAAGTTAATGGATTATAATTAATATTATATTTGAAATGCTAAAATCGGCAAAGGGTTTAATAAAACAGCAAGTAAGATACTATTTTCTTAAGGTCATCCTTTGTTAAGGGCTAGATTTGTTATTAAAGGGCTAAATTATGATTGTCAGTTTCCCCGACTTTTTGCCATTTACGAAAATATCATCCCTAGCTTTAAGTATTTAAAAAATAAACTTATTTTTGTTTTTAACAGTTATGATGCTCCTTTTTAATTATTAAATGCAATTCTGTTAACATTACACACTCCCGGACAAAAAAAAAGCACAAACAAGATGTTGTTTAAATTTAATTCTAAATTACTATTTTTTAAATTATTTTTGAATAGTAAATTTACGTTTTTGTACAATAAATGGCTATTAATCGAAAATAGGCTTAAATATATTATGAAATTTAGATATTTTAGGCCAAATAATTGTTAAAATTATGATTTTTGATTATGTAAATTATCAACTTGTTTTACTGAACAACTTGGCTCCACAACGAAGAAAACAATATTCAATTTTTACTTTAACTTTAAGTTCCTGTAAAAGTTTATGTTGTTCATTACTTTATATTTATTTTTCGTTAGTTGCAATATAAAAAGGTAAATCTAAAAATATATCACTGTTCAAAGCTTGATTGTTTTAAAAAGACTCGTCTTGTGAAAATTTTTTAAAAGACAGACAGATTTTTATTGTCAAGTATGTTTTTTAAATGGAACACTCTGTATATTTTAACAATTTTTGACTTTGTATTAAATTCTACATTAAAAATATAAAACACACTATACGTCATTTATTACTGGTTTTAAAATATTAACAGTATGCTGTTTTATTAAATTAAAATTAAAAGTTTAGAAAGAAGATTTTATTTTAAATGTAATTATGTTTAAATGATTTTGTTACTGTTAGAGTGACAAACAATATAATAACATGTAACCTTCTATTGTAAGGATCTCTAATAACTAACGGTCGTATTCACCAAGCTCTCACTAACTTTATCAGACTGATAG